>SNQJ01S0031577.1:71202-96261 GCA_010110895.2 Picea sitchensis | reverse complement strand
TGTCCAACTTGTTTCTCAACTCATATGGAATATGTGTGTATGCGACACAACCAAAATCCTTTAAGTGCATCATATTATTCTTTAATCTTGTCCAGGATTCTTGAGGAACTCTGTTCTTCACACTCTTTGTCGGACATTTGTTCATGATGTACACTACAGTTGCTACTACTTTAGCCCAATACTCATTTGACAAATGTTTGGCTTCCAACATACTATGCGCCATCTCCATGATGGTTTTGTTCTTTCTTTCTACGACACCATTCTGCTCTGGTGTATATCGCGTGGTAAATTTCTTGTAGATGCCATGAACTTTACAAAAGTTCTGAAATTATCTTGAAATTTATTCTCCTCCTCTATCAGTTCTTAGACATTTGATGTAATAACCACTCTTCTTCTCCACAAGTGATTTGAACTATTGAAAACAAACCAATGTGTAAGATTTCTGCTTTAGGAAATATATCCATGTCTTTCTTGAGAAATCATCAATAAATATCAGAAAATAAGTACTTCCTCCTATAGATGGAGTTTGCATTGGTCCACAAATGTCTAAATGTACTATTTATAGTGGATATTTTGTTAAGACTTCCCAACTGGAAATGATTCTCTGTGCTTCTTGCTAAATATGTAGCCTTCACATATCCTTTCTGGATTTTCTATTAATGGAAAAACTTTTACCATATCCTTTGTGTGTAGCAGCTTTAGAAATCAAAAGTTCAAATTTCCAAATATGAAATGCCATATCCAGGAATCATCTTGTGTTTCAGATTGGAATGTTTCCTTCATTTATGCACTACTTTCTCCTTTCTTGATACTACGTGCACTATTTTCTTCCTTGGAACTGCACACACTTTCTGTTGTAAATGTAGTGTCTAACTGGGTATCTTTTGCTTTACCAACAACTAGCGGTGTATTTTTCTTCTTGGTTGGATTCAATGTCAATGGGAACATTCTATTACTTGTCATATGGATTCTTGCAATAAGTTTATTGCTTGGATATCTTTCCATAATCACATAGTGATTATCTTCCATGTAAACTATGTATCCTTTCAGTAACAACTGTCATATTCTCATCACTTTATGCTTCAGACTAGAAACATAATATACATCAAGCATAACATTTTTTTCTCCTTGTTTAGTTAAAATGTGTATACTTCATTTTCCTAAGACAATGACTTGGATATATGTTCTTAGTGTAACCTTGGTTTCAACCGACTCATCCAAACTAGAAAATAATTCTATGTTTCATATCATGTGGTTACTGCAGCCTGAATCTAAATACCATATGTCACAATGACTTTCTTGGACAACATTACATTCAACTAGGGATACTATAGTCATTTCCTCAACACGTGTCATAAGCATAAGATTAGTTTGGTTATTTGTGTTGTTTGAATGATCTTGTCCTTGCTTGTTCTGATTATACTGTCTCTTCTTGCACTCATATGCATAATGTCCATACTTTTTATAGTAATGGCACTGAATCTTTGATTTGTCAGTTCCTTGACCACTTGACTGACTAGTATTTGGGTTTTGACCTCTTCCACTAGTATTTCTAGGATTGCTACTGCATCCACCTCTAAAATAACTTCTTCATTTGCCTCTAGATTTATCTCTCCCCCCTTCCTCTTCCACAACTTATATATGACTGAATGGAAAATTCATTCTCTAATGACATGTTTGACTTATTTAATATGTGTTGATGATTAATGAGGGAAGATTGCACTTCATCTAGACTAAATCGATTCGGGTCTTTTCTTTCTTCCAAAGTCACAACAAGGGTATCAAATTTAGGAGGAAGACTCCTAAGTACCTTCTCAACAATTTTTTTGTTTTCTATGGTTTCACCATGAGACTTAATCGGACTTATCAGGCCAATAACATGGGTATAAAAGGAATCTACTGAATTTGAATCTTTCATTGACTGAGCTTCAAAATCTCTTCTAACAAATTGTAGTTTTGAAGTCTTGACTTTTTCCATACATTGATAATATTTTTGTAATATGTCCCATGCCTCCTTGGCTTGCTTTATTGGTGCAACTCTTGGGAGTATTGTCTCATGCATGGCTTGATGTATGTAAAACCTCTCCTTTCCATTCTTCTTCCTTTGATCTTTCAAGACATCCTTCTCAACTTGTGTGAGTGCATTATATGATTTTTGATCTATTGGTTCCACATAGCCATTCTCAAATATCTCCCATACATCTTGACCTTGGAACAATGCCTTCATGGTCAAGGACCATAACTCATAATTTTTTCCTATAAAAGTGGGAGGTTGCAGATTTGAAGTAGAAGCCATATTTCTCCTTATGACAAAGTTGTTTCTTTAGAATTTGTTTTGATAAAACCTTCTCTTGATCAACTTTCTATTGATCGACCTTCTCTGATACCAAATCTTGGATCTACAATGCACGAGCTATTCTACACAACATAGTCTCAAAAACTGTGTGCCACAAAACTCACGCATTGAACACTAAGGACTTACCGCACAAAGGGAAACCTACTATAATTTCTACGTGTTGTGATCAAACACTTAATGAATGATTTATGGATGTAGAATATCATAGTGCTATGCTTAGCACATAAACTTAGAAATACACAGAGAATTATGAACATGCAAAATACTTTATATTAATAACTCCGGCGCTGCGCGTGAATACAAAATACAATAACTAAGACGAGCTTCGACTCCAATGACTTCTAAACACTTCTACAACTTATAGAACTATAGGTTGAGCTCTGAGACTTCTTTGACTCCTTAGTTGTTGTTGTTTCTCCTTCATGACTCTGTTCTTTCTACCTCTCTGCATCTACCTCAACTGACTACAGACACGTATATATATATATATGGACTATGACTGAGACTTCTTACTGAAGTAAAAAACGACTCAACATTAAAGGAATAATAAATTCGACTGACTTTTCATCTACTTAAGTGGACTCCAGAAAGATAAGATCGGCTCCATTAATTTAACTGCCCTACTTGCCGACTGATAAAACTGATCTTACATAAATGTAAAAGTAAACTAATGAAGAGAACTTGCAGACTGACACAACCGACTGAAAAATCTTACTGAGAAATAGGCAAAGACCTAAAGCTCACCGACTTGTAATTAATATTTCCACGATTTCAAGAGCAATGTGTTTACACCCATCTCTTTTTCAGGTTAGTTTATTGTTGTTATTCAAATATCTGTGTATTTTGTTGTTTGATATATCTTAATTGGCACCTAAAGTCCGCATTTATGCTACCAAGGTCTCCTCTATGCGAAAATATTTTTTTTCTATTTATTTGTGATAATATCTAAATTTTGTATATAATATAATTAATATGTTTCCGTAACTCGACACCCTTGACAGCATTATCTAGATATTATTGTTTTCTTTGGAGCATTGTCAACTTCTCTTTTTTTTAAACTTTATGTGGGGAACTCACAATTTGCTTCTGTGGGTATCCAAGCTATGTTGCCCTTTAAATTTTCTTTCTCAATTCATATATTAATTTTAAATTTTCATATTTTGACAGCATTTTGCTCTATCATCATTAATATTAATGCAAAAACCCCTTTAATCCTGAAAGGGTACTCAACTCTGGTCAAACAACTTCATTAACAGCTTACTACTTTAATATGGTTGTATTAAAAGAGTGGCCGCATTAACATTGCTGCATGTCTCTAGTGGGTTTAAGCCTGTGTTTCCCCCACGTCAAGCCAGCGATTTAAGTGATGGAACATGACTTCGATTGAATTATTGTTATTATTGGCTAGTTAAGCCCCCGGATTGTTTTTCTAGAGAGGGTATGAAACTCCTTCCAAGATCTGCCTTGCAATGATGCTAACTTTCATTACGATTCTACCACCGAGGAGTAATTTTTTTTTCGTCGAGGTCACCCCTGGCTTGCACCTGGTTCCATGGGCATAAAAACATTGCATTGGCTCACGGACCACCTTTACTAGCACCTCCATATTTTTTTAGAAGTAACAATTACTTTATATTAATTCAGAGAGTACGACGGCTTTATCCGTACGGTTGTAATAGAAGATTCAAGCGGGCTTCGAACTTCTAGCTTCAGGTTGGTTGGTAACACACCCCAATCTGGACTTTCACAAAACAGTCTGCTTTTTCTACCAGTGGAGTTTATTTCTCTGTCAGGACTACAAGAGTATTGTCTTCTGATTTGATTAGATAAGAAGATAAAAAAGATATACATTTCAAGAGTAGTTTTGAAGTTACTTCATATCATTTTCCTTGTCAAATCAAAGAAGGACAAACTCAACATGGACTGTGAATTCTTCTTTCGGCTTCTTCCTCTCTAATATATTCTTTTTATTTTCTGCTCCTCGTGAGAAGAACATGTTCAGTCTGCCGTCTAGATTCTGCTTTTTGATTGGAAGGGATTCCTGCCATGTAATCTTTGAATTGCAGCAGGGCCATTTGCTCTGCCAGAATCGATGGCTTTGCTTTCACTTCCTTTATTCGTGTGATAGTCACCAGGAAGTTGGATATTTCTTCTACAACACCAATCAGTTCTACTAAGCAAGAATGACTCTGTCGGTACTTGTTTGAGTTTCTGCTTTTCCTGAGTGAATTTTCTTGGAAATTTCGGCTCTGTGGCTTTTCCTTTTCCACTAACTTTGCAGGTTGTTCCTTCTCTGTCTGCTTATCCTCTGCAATTGTGGGAAGGAGGGGCATTGTTCCCTTGCAAGGGATTCATCCTCGAGAGTTTCCAAGGCTGCAAAGTTATGCTGAATAGGACTAGGTGTTTCTGCATGTCTTTGTTAGCACCTCCACATTATTTTGGAACCATCATTGTGCAGTTAACAGGACCTACACCTTAAAGGACTTAGATTGATTGCACTATCATGGGGAGTGAGCTTGCCAGGATCAAATTGTGCAGTTAACAGGACCTACACCTTAAAGGACTTAGATTGATTGCATTATCATGGGGAGTGAGCTTGCCAGGATTTGATCCTGGGTCATCATTGCTGCAAGTCCTCCACTTCACTGCAAAATCTCACAACCAGCTTTTTTGTTTTTTTGGAAATAACTTCCTTTTCTTAAGATGAACCTATTGTGTGGATCTCTAGCATTATGGTGGATCTCTAGCATTATGGAGAACCACTAGCATCATTCAATTCAGTTACCTTTGACTTATAAGGCTCAAGTGAAACTATTTATTCCACCAAAGTAACCAAAAACTTGCATCCAATCCCAAGTTCTAACTATCGTTTTGTATCTTAATGTACATCGACAAACATGAACATGCCATTGACAGGACATGAACCCTGGGGGATATATTCTCTACCCACTTTAGCGAATATATTCTCTACCTACTTTACCGAGCAACCTTGGATGACTTTACTTTTCATAATTATCATCCTTTTGTATTATTTTTTTTTTTTTTTTTTAAATGTCACTTTTTTTAAACTATTTGTCCTTCCCATTCTCCTGTTTCTTTTTATCAGAAACATTTGTGCATAACCTGCAAACAAAGCTCTGCTTACTTAATTTTTTCCTGCATTGATGGGCCATCAAGGTTGCCGGGACTTTCACTCTGTCTCGATGGGATTTCTACTGGATCCTTCCAGCTGGGATTTGTGTCTGGATCATCTTTATAGCAAGCGCTTTGACATGCCGCTAGATCACAACCCAACAAACTCATTGTTATTTACCTGTTCAGTTGCGGAAATGTTTAAATTGTAAAACTTATTTTTTGATATCAATTATCCAACATTTTTTGAATGTATATAATATTTTTTTCTTTGGAATATATATTTGGGATAAATTATTGGGTACTTCCCTTTATTCCTAGAATAGTATTCAAGGTAAAATAGATTCTTCAGGACTTAAGAAATCAAGACTAATACAACAATATATTCATTAAAAGTTCAAATGTCACTTCCTGAAATTGATTCTAGATAAAGAGGATAAAGCTCATCTCAACTGCCGCTAAACCCAATTGAATATTGTATATAATATTAATTTTTAAACTTTCAATTTGTCATTTTTCTCTTAATATTGCATTGCACTGCACTTAACTTTGGCAACATTTTTTTGATTCACAATCAAACTCTTGAAAGGGAGTTTGAGTAGAATGGCTGGTTGTACTGAAAATTGACAGAAGTACTTGACATGATTTATCGTGGATGAGAAGTGAAAAATCCTATCCTGGGATCCTCACTTGGATCTTTAGTAATTTGTGCATGGTATGTCAAAACAATTTTCATATTTTGTGAATATTTGTCTTCAGAAGCCAGTGTGCTGCTCATGTTCCATCGTGTTGTACTGCAAGCGGTTGACTGGAATATCACGTTGTGCATGTCAACTTATTGTAGAGACCAGGAATCTATTGATGTAGATCCCATCTCACTGTCATATTGAATGAATTTTATCTGGTATTCCCAAGATATATTGCACATTGATATATAATCGAAAAATCAGACATTATAAAAACAGCATACCTTCGATAAATTAAGCTAGCTCCTGCAGCTACAAAGGCTGAACCTTAACTTGTACATATGGCTAGGAGTATCTCATTGATAAGTGTCATTGAGAATCTGAACATGGTTAAATTTCATAGCGATGATATTACATATTGGGCTTTCATTGCATTATATTTCAGAGATGCATGGTCTACATATCTGGCCTTAAGAGAGACATGCACAGATGCAGGCTTCCAGTGCGGCACCCTGCAAGTAAGTTCAATACAATTTGTTTTTTGAGGCCCGATATCTNTATATAATATTAATTTTTAAACTTTCAATTTGTCATTTTTCTCTTAATATTGCATTGCACTGCACTTAACTTTGGCAACATTTTTTTGATTCACAATCAAACTCTTGAAAGGGAGTTTGAGTAGAATGGCTGGTTGTACTGAAAATTGACAGAAGTACTTGACATGATTTATCGTGGATGAGAAGTGAAAAATCCTATCCTGGGATCCTCACTTGGATCTTTAGTAATTTGTGCATGGTATGTCAAAACAATTTTCATATTTTGTGAATATTTGTCTTCAGAAGCCAGTGTGCTGCTCATGTTCCATCGTGTTGTACTGCAAGCGGTTGACTGGAATATCACGTTGTGCATGTCAACTTATTGTAGAGACCAGGAATCTATTGATGTAGATCCCATCTCACTGTCATATTGAATGAATTTTATCTGGTATTCCCAAGATATATTGCACATTGATATATAATCGAAAAATCAGACATTATAAAAACAGCATACCTTCGATAAATTAAGCTAGCTCCTGCAGCTACAAAGGCTGAACCTTAACTTGTACATATGGCTAGGAGTATCTCATTGATAAGTGTCATTGAGAATCTGAACATGGTTAAATTTCATAGCGATGATATTACATATTGGGCTTTCATTGCATTATATTTCAGAGATGCATGGTCTACATATCTGGCCTTAAGAGAGACATGCACAGATGCAGGCTTCCAGTGCGGCACCCTGCAAGTAAGTTCAATACAATTTGTTTTTTGAGGCCCGATATCTTCCTTGTATTGAATCCATTAGTGATAATAAATACTGCGGTATACCATTAAATAAAATGCGATAATTAATGGGTAAATAACAATTACTAAGAGCACGAGTCATTAAAAAATATTGAGAATGTTATACTCTTGAGATTTTAGTGGAGCAAGTTTTGAAAATAGAGACTTGAAAGTAGCAATGGACATTCCAACGTTTTGAGGGAATCTATTTTTGACAATTTACAATCATGCTCTGCTTATGTCCAAAAATGGCGAATCCTCTCTATCTTTGTCATTCTCATAGAATTTTCTTGTATGTGTAGGAACTGGACATTCTATTTTGTTATTTCAGGCTCTTGTTTGGTATTTTGGTATTTGAGCCTCTTGTTTGGTATTTGAGCACACTGATTCTGAAATCACAATGTAGATACATAGCTTTGAGACCATGCCCAATGTACCATACTGATTTTGGCTCCTTAAAATTGTAACGGACTCTTGAATAACATCGAGTGCTGAGTGACTTAAATGCTGATAAAAGGAATACTTTTTAAAGAGACATGCATGAGAGCCAACTGGCTAAATAAGACAGTAATCCAGATGTAGCTTGATATTTGTAGCAATAGATGCAACGACCATGGCGGCCAAAAGACTCTTTCTTGATTGACTGGATAATAATGCTTATTGATCTGCTGGAAAGAAAGGCTGGAAAGGATTGTCCTGTTATGCGTAGAAAGTCGTTCGAATTACAACTTGTATATCTCGGACATAAACTTTAGATGTGGGGCACTTTCTTAGGCACATAAGCAACCCCAATAGATAATATGATTGTTGTCATATTATGATTCATTGCTTTTGAATGACTAGGACCAAAACAATCTGGATCTGTACTAGTGCAAGATACTTAAGTGCTTAAGTGACTTATTTTTAATTCAAAGAAAACGAAAAGGATCTATGATTTCATTATGTTTTAAATTTATTATTTGTAAAAAGAGTTATCTCCAAAGTTTCTTTGTTTTTGGATGCAATACCATGTATTAATTAATGAAATTGAATGGACAAAAGAAAAATTAGTGTCATGATGTCTTAGGGTGTATTTGGAAATGTTTTAGAAGAAATTGTTAGGGTGTATTTGGAAATGTTTTAGAAGAAAGAGGTCGTAGAAGGTATTTGGGAAGTCATTATTTGATTATTTGAAGAGAATTTTTACAAGAGGACAAGGATGAGGGGATAGGGAAGTTTATTTAGTTCTTAGAAGCTTTCCTCGATAAGACACTTCGATGAAGATATGGTAAGACATTTTGATGAATATATGGTCCTCTACGGAGTACCATTTTTGTGGAATTACGTTGTGTCATAATTTTATGGTAGAATAGATTATCATTATTATAAATTAGAGATGATTAGGATGGAAGATGGGAAGCTATGTTTTTGGGAAAAGAGAATAGTAACTGAGAAATTAGGTTAGAAGGTCTTTTGGAGATGGACTTCATATCAAATTGTAGGAAAGTTTTAGATGTTCTTATCATCGTATAGTAAGTCTCACATAAATGGTAGTGCCAATGATTTTTTTGTATTTGCATGTTTTGGATAGAGGAAGAAAGAGAGATTATTCCTAGATAACTTAAAATTACAAGGATTCAATTAAATAACAAGATGACCAAAATGGTGTCAAAGGGAAACAATGTTTGCTTTTGGATTTTGGGAGAAGTATCAAAGCAAGTAAATTCCATGTACCTTATTCTCCTACTCAATAATGAATTAACAAGAGAATACGAAAATGATTGATTAACTAATACATTAATTAATTATAATAGTTGAACTGCCAATAATAATCACTAGTGTCAATATTCCTTTAAAGTTTATAGTGTCTATGATTTCAAGAAAGAAAGAGTATAAAAGGAGATGAGAGAATAATAAAGAATACTCTATCACACTAAGTTTATCATAATCTATTCTTAGTATAATTTGGATAGTGATTTAGCTTACCCTTTACCTTTTGAAAAGGGAGACAAAGAGCGGAAGGAATTTTCAGATCACTGTTTGGCATAGGGTGGTGACGTCTTAATGGTTTTTGAAGGAAAGTCTTCAACATCCAACAATGCTCATAAACAATAATGTTTGGAAAATTCAGGTGGAAGAAGGTTTTGTTAATATTCAATTTATTTTTACATGTGAATTTTTGTAAAGTTGTCATTGTTTTAAGTTCAAAGCATTCTTTGTCGAGAACAATTTGTAAGTTTCACCTATGTTCATGAAACATCCCATAAAATAGAAGATCACTTGTCAATGGATGTTGATGATGGTTATTACAAACTTATGTGAAGAGACCTTGGTTTATATTCTAATTGGCCCCTTTTTGAAAACAATATTGGGGTTTGACCAACAATTTGTTTTTTGTAATAGATAGGATAATTGAAAAAATGTCAAGAGAAAAATGCAAAGAAACTTGTAGAATATTGGTCCATCCACTATGCAGTAGAAATTGGTTGTGCACATGATCCACAAGTATGAATTCCACTTAGCAAGGTAGGAATGCATATTTTTGTTTCTTTGAGAGATGAATTAATAGTGAACACAAGTTTGAATCCTTCTGTGGATAGGTTGACATAGGGTTGTTTCTAGCCATGTTAGTTGTTTGTTTTTTGGTATATAAAATGCAAAAATTTATATGATATCACATATTTCTACAAAAATGTCTATCAAGGTCTGGCCAAAAACTGATAAAATACCTTTGAGAGGTACATCCTTAGGTTCTCATTGAGCATACCATAAAGCACATTCATGAGTAGTCTTAGTCTTATAACCTACCTAGTGATTGTAAACAAACATGTGAATCTTGGGGATTCTCAAAAAGTTAAAACCATGTTTATCATATATCTATTATTATCGGACTAATCGGTAGGTGCGGACACTAATAGATCTCCCTAGGTCCACCTGGATCTAGAACAAAACAGGATAGGACATGACTTTTTCCCTAAGTTATGACCATTGAATTAGCTAGTAGGAAGGAACAAGTAACATACATTTGTATCGCTTCCTAGGGTCTCTGTTGCTCCCGCTTCACTCCGGTGCTCTCGTAAAGTCAAGACCAAGACAACACAAACCAACCAAAGTAAAGATAGCAAAATTTATTCAACTGTCAACTTATGTGTATGATCAAGGAATTACACAATAAAGTGAGAATGACTTTATGGGAAAAGGACATGCCACTGTATCATATTAATCGAAAGTAGAAGATACAAACTGATCGCCTTGATGTCGCAAGCCTCCTTTCGGTGGCTCTTGGCTCCCACACACACACAATTGCTCGATCCTTGTATGAAGAAGATCAAATCCCTCTTGATATACTTGCTAGAGTCTCCAAGCTCCTGTTCAAGCTAGGTCCTTCACACAATTCTTTCACCAATTCTCTAATGAATCTTGCTTAACCTTTTCCATGAGAGTTCCATCAATATATAAGAGAGAATGATATGGTTACTTGGATAAGAATGATCCCACAATATCAGGGAAACCAGTACAAGGATAACCATTCGAATGCCAACCCAATCTTCCAGAAGATTCCCTTCTAGAACCATCGAGAATTCATCTTTTTCCAAGCTTTAGAACAAGTTCACACCTTAGCTATGTAGCACAGTGTGAGAAATTCACACCCTAGCTTAAGGCAGCCTACGAGAATGGGTCATTCTCGCACCCTAGGATATTAGCAACCTGCAAACTCTCTTCAAAAGTAAGTTTTCTGGGAAGAGATGAATGTCACTTTTCTCAGGAGAAAGTTCTTATGAGGAGCCCGAGTACACCATCATCAATACACCATCAAGATTGACCAAAATCATGGGTAATAGAATGCCCCCCAAAGTATGAGGTCGGAACCAGTGACAGCCGAAAGACATTGTAAATTGCATGTGTGTATCGGAAACCAGGAGCACACCTAATCGAAAACCTGCGAACAACCAAGCATCTACAGAATATCAAATATACAAATTCTGAGGTAGGCATTCCCATACTCAGATCACAAATGGATGACATTATAGACATAGGTCATGGCCACCAATCATACACTATGGATCCATGCCATCAAAATATAGCATAGCCGCCAAGAATACGTTGTGGATCTATGTGAGAAAATTCAAATTGAGACGACATAGCCACGCGACATACAAAGTGGATCTATTTGTTACAGATTATACCTACTCCATCACAACCTGGACAAAGAGATGATATCCAGGGTCTTCAATCTCGTCGCCCAAAAGTACGGATCTAACCATGTGATTACATGTGTTGAAGTCTAACATGGCAGAAACCACTTGATTACTGGTCATTGATGAAACCGTTAACAAGTGCGAGGGAAATCACCATTAATGTCAATGACTCCCAAGGTACTCTAGTACAATCCATTGAGGTCGAACATCCGATGGAATCTTTCAATCAGGGGTCAATGATGTAAACTCACTGTCAAAAGCGAGGAAACCTGCCATTGAGGCATGTAAGTTCCAAGGTACCAAAGAATTTCTAAGTCTTGTTTTCGGATAATGAGCTGAAGTAGATGGAACAAAACTCGTCACAGGAGGGCCTTGATGTATCCCCCATCAATGACACGAAATGAGTAACAGATTTTGAAGGTGAAACAGAGTATGATGTAAATTGGACTGGACACAGGGAAGGCCGACACAGAGAGAATGGACAACTGCAGATGGCCGACTCAATAAAGGTTTCAGATGAACTTCTCTTGAACATATGAACAACACGACCAATGATTTGGCAGCATTGACTCAGAGACGACACAGGGTATGACCTTGTAGCAAATCGAATGAAAGACAAATGGATTTCCCAAACTGGCTTCAAATAATGAATAGGGGGGTGTCATGTTCAAGAGCGACACTTACTGCCAATCAATATGAAGATGAGAACATATCCCTTTCCCAAATTTCCCCCCACCATTTCTGGCAAGTACCTCTTTATTTTTACGCAAGCTTGAGGAGGATAACATATGCTTGTTGATATAAGTTTATCCTTCGAATAAGTCCTTCGGAGTATGTTTAATGAACCCTAGGAAGGAATGGTTTGGTCCCATTACGGGTCTGTCGATGTTTATTTAATGAGTCTAAAGATAGAAAAATCGAAGGTTTTTCATGATTATAGAGTCTGGAAAAACACTTAAAAGATAACTCTCTCAGTTCCTTTTTTGTAAAATAGTCCGATGAGACCAAAAAAGAGATAAATTATCGCCCATCAGACTCTTTCTTCAAATACTTTATTGAGCGTGAAAATAGCAAGGTCGCTCGGCTATCTTTTCATGTTTAGAGAGTCTGAAAAGAGCTTAAAGAGGACTCCAGGGGGTTCCTTTTTCGTATAACCTTGTTGAGCTTGAAAAAGTGATAAAAGTATGTTTGATCGCGTTCTCATGTATTTTTGAGCGTGAGAACGGACAAAGACCAAGCTCGAGGTTTTGTGCAAAAACCATAAAAAACAATCAAAACATGCGATGAAGAAGAAAAAATATGTCCGCATCTTTGTATATGAACATTGAAGTCATCGCCTGCAAAAGTTACACTTAAAAGGGCATTAGGGATTAGGTTTTAATAAATAAATAATTATAAAAATTCAATAACATGGTAAAAGTAAATATAAAGAAGTAAAAACTATTTTTACCATATCATTTCAACTTTACCACTATTTGAGCCCAAAAACCCCTCTTTTACCCTTGAAATTCGACGTCAGATTGTGGGAGTTACGAGCATCCATTCAATGAGCTGTCAGATATAGTGAGGTAGGCTCTTTGTCCTCTACTCTTTCATGGTTTAATTTTTCATTTTCATTGGCAAAAACTATCATTTTGAGTTTGTTTTGGGGGTTATCATGGCGTTCAACCATTCTCACAGGTGAGCTACACGGGACCTATGAGAATGGGTCGTTCTCACAGGTGAGCCCAAAGGTTCCTGCGAGAACCTCACACTGTGCCTAAAGGGAACCTACGAGAACCTCACACTGTGCCTAAAGGGAACCTACGAGAACAACAAAGAGTGAAAGTTTTTTAAAAAATTGCTCAATGAAAAGATACCAATTTGTGAATAGAGTTATTAATCTTCTTCTTGTGCTTCTTATGTAGGTATTTGGCCATCAAAATGGTTCTGGAATGGCGTGAAAGGGAGCACGAAGAAGATAATGCCATTTCCGAAAATCATCCACCCACCATTGCTGCTTTGAGAATATGCGGTCTTCTGAAGTACTTTTGTTTCCTGGGCATGAGGGACCAAGTCAGGTTATTAGAGTACCTTGTGCATATGTGGGATCCCGATCAGCAAGTATTTCATGTAGGGGTCCACACATTGTCCTTGGATATTGAGGACATTTACTTCTTCACAGGACTGTCACGGTGTGGGTACCATGTGAGCCTGACTGGTAGCAGAGGTGGTGGGTTCTCCATGAGTGAGTACTGCTGCTTACACTGTGTTCTAGAGGTAGAGAGGAAGAAAGGGAAAGTAGCCATTTGGGAAGTGCGGGATTTGACCCTCCGCACTATTTTGTTCACCATTGCATGTATGGTTGGGAGCTCCACTCCTCACATGGTCCTCCAGAGTTACTTTCAGTATGCCATAGAGTGTACTGAGCCTCGGGTTTTTAATTAGGCAGATGTTGTACTTCGTAGAATGAAAAGGCAGTTGACCAAATGCAGACAAGGTGACCTGAAGCAATTCAGGTACAGGTCTTTGTTAGTGTCCTTATTTATCGAGAGGGTTCCCTTACTGAGGCTACAGGTTGAGTGGGATTTACCGGCTCCCATAGATCCAAGAATTCTAAGATGGTGTCAGCTCATGGCCCGACACGTAGCTGGACCGATTATCAAGTATGATGATACCTTCTTCAACTGGTTGCAACCACAGATGCTGATGGTCGACGATTATGCTTATGCTGGGTTGGATTTCCAAGGAGATATGGACTTAGTCCTACCTGAGGGTGCTCAGTGGGTGAAACTTGGTAAGAAGTACACATTTTTCCTTTTTAAATGTTTTTGTGAATTTTATCATATGCAAATGTTTTTTATATGTTCGTCTAAAGACTAAATACAAAATCCGTTGTTGATGACATAGATGTTGGACCTTACCAATCTCCTGGTACTTCTCCCATTCAGTGATGAGGAGAGGTAGTGCCAGTGCCACAATGGGACGCCGAGGATTATGCAGCGGTGGAACAAAATCTAGAGGGTTTGAAAGAAGATATTCCAGACATGTCTCTTGGAGAGGTTCCATGACGTTATCAGCGTCATACAGTAGGAGTATCAAATTCCATTGGTCGACTGCTCTGTAGGGTTGCCTAGGCAGTCGTGTGTTACCGTGAATGCCATCCATGAAGTCACTTTATAGAATCTATGAGCTTCAGATTTTGACATTTTGGTCTTCAGACAAAACTTTTTTGTAAAAACTCTTTTGATCGTTATATATACATACGGCTTCTACCAACTTATCGTGTGTTATGTGAAAATTGATGTGATTGATTTATAAATGATCCAAATGTCTATCTAATACATAGTTATCCAATGCATCAGTTAATGTATTTAGACATCTAGGAATATGTTGATATTCAATATAATCAAAATAATGTTCCAAGAGGTGAATTCGCAAATACACCCGTAACAAAGTAGGACTTCGAATAGTATAGACATTACTTAACTGTAGTACTACAAGCTGTGAATCGAGTTGCACAACCAAATAACGGATTCCAAGTGAAATAGCATCAATCAACAATTCAATAATGATGCTATACTCTGCAATATTGTTGGTCGCGCGGTCGAGACACACACCTTGTAAGGAGACAAGTTCGTTTGTAGGGGCGTAAATTGCCCATGCAGTGGAAGCAAGATTCTAAGTACCACGGCTAGCGCCATCAGCGAAGCCAATATAGGATAGCGAAGACTCTGACATCTAGAAATCAAGCACAACGTCACATAAGGGTAGAGACCAGATAACGATGAAAGCAAGCTATAGTAACACATAAGAAGTATGATACAATAAAAATACAAGTACTCATGCACAGGTGATTTTATGCATAGTACTTCTTCAAGTACAACCCATTCATGGGTTCACTCAAAGGGATACCCTCGTAATCTACTAACTCATCAACCCCTTTTTCCAAAACTCATCAAACGATATAAGGACGTTTCCACATGGCTTTGAATTTTCCAGCTCCTAGCATATCTCGATCTTGTTCATAGAGGAGAACGAGATCTCCTTCAGAGAAAATGCGAGGCTTGACATGTTTGTCGCATTTCACCTTGACACATTTTTTCTGAGCTTCTATGACTCGGGTAGCATCGCGTCGAGTTTCGTCTAATCGCATAAGATACAATAGACGTTCCTCCTCAGTAGAAGTGTTTGGTAGGAGTTCAATAGCTAGTTTTAAAGAGGTTATCTCGCATTCAATCGGGAGAATGGATTCCAAACCATAGACTAACCAGAAAGGTGTAAACCTAGTAGCGGACTTGATGGATGTCCGGTAAGCCCACAATGCCGAAAACAACATTGTGTGCCAACTTGTTTTGTGAATCCCTATCATTCGTCGCAGCATAGTTATGAGAAATTTATTAATTTCTTCGACTTGGCCATTGGCTTGTGGGTAATAGGGCGTTGAGTTTTCATGGCGAAGACCCAACTTTTAAGTAAGTTCGAACATCATGAAGTTTCTAAAGTGGCTACCGTGATCAGTGATGATAGCCTGGGGAACACCAAAATGGGCTATGATGTGATTAAAAATGAATAATATTGTCGTCTTTCTAGTGTTGTCAAATGTCGGCATTGCCTCGGCCCATTTCGTAAAGTAATCGATGGCTACAATAATGTATCCATGCCCCCCGGTCGAGTGAGGGTGACATGTCATGAAATCGATACCCCATTTCGCAAAGGGACCAACGGAGACCACAGGGTGAAGAGGCGCGGGATGTGACCGTATCTTGTTATTGTAGGTCTGAGAAGCATGGCATTTTTGAATGGTGATTATGCAATCATTAAATAAAGAAGGCCAAAAATACCCTGCTCGTAAGATCTTCTGGGCAATAGCATACCCAGACATATTACCACCACATGCTCCAGAATGGTAGTCATTCATGGCTTTCTTGGCTTCATCGAACATTAGGCAGCGTCGAAAAACAGAGTCAATCCCTTGACGATAAAGAGTATCCCCGAGGATAATATATTGATGGGCTTGGTAGCGGATTCGACGTTGGTCACTACTAGACAACGTTGGCTAGAAAGTCTGGGTTTGGAGATATATGATGATATCTCCATACCAAAGATCATCAGTTCTGATGAGGAAAAGAGATTCATCGGGCAATGAATCAGCTGCTACATTTTCCGTTTCAGAATAGGGAAAGTCGCATATCAACTCAACAAACACTAAGGACTTCTTGGACTTAGCACGTTCGAATTCCAAGTCAAACTCCTGGAGTATCACAATCCATTTGGAGCATTTTCCCCCTAGCAATTGACGTGTGAGAATGTGTTGCATAGGGTTGCAGTTAGAATTCACTGAAGTTTTGCGCGAGAGGATATATTGCCGGAAGCATTGGACGGCTTGGATAGCTGCCAAGGCGAGTTTTTCGACATGTAAATACTTGATTTCGGTAGGCATTAGAGTTCGACTCAAGTAGTAGATTACATGTTCGTCGTTAGCATCATCCTCTTGGACGAGAACCATACCAATGGTGTAATCTGAGGTAGCAAGGTAGAGGAAATAATCGTGACTATAATCGGGGGGAAAGAGAAGCAGAGCACGTGTTAGGTATAATTTCAAAGCTTCGAAAGCATTGTTGGCAATGGTATCCCAGACGAACTCTGAACCCTTTTTGAGGATCCGCGTAAATCCACGAGTTATCTCGGCATAATTTGGGATAAAACGATGAAGAAAGTTTGTTTTCCCCTGCAAACTTTGTAACTAGAGAAGTGTAGAAGGAGGAGGGAGATTAAGGATTGCCTCAACCTTTAAAGGATCCACCCTGATCCCTTGACGTGAAACAATGAAACCTAGAAGTCCGCCGGATTCCACGTAGAAAATGCACTTATGAGGATTCAAACGTATACAGTGGAACCAACAGCGGACGGAAATGGCTCAGAGGTGGCTTGGATGATCGAATCGGTGCATTGAGTGAGAGGGTAAATCTTCCAGATATGGTTGAATGATGTGCTTGATATCATAGAAAGCATAAGACATAGCGCATTGAAAAGTGGCGCCAACGTTCTTGAGACCGAAAGGAAGTTTCTGATAAGAAAAAGTACCCCAAAGACAAATAAAAGCGGTCTTATGTTGATCCTCGGGAACAATGTTGATTTAATTATACCCAGAGAAACCATCCATTAGAGAGAAGATTTCACTTCCAGCGCAATCGTCGACAATCTGATCGACGAAGGGGGTAGGAAAGTTGTCTTTGGGACAAGCTTTGTTGATATCCCTATAATCAACACATACACGAATTGTGCCTTGTTTCTTGTCGATCGGGACAATATTGGAAACCCAGTCAATGAGAGACACGAGATAAATAAAGTCAGCTTTAAGAAGTTTCTCGACTTCGAGCTTGATAGCAACCGCTTTACGTGGGTGAACTGGACGAAGGCATTGTCGGATGGGTTTAGCGTTGAGGTATGTATTGATCTCATGTATCACAATCTCAGGTTCAATACCTGACATTTCTTCATAACTCCAGGCGAAGATGTCAAGAAACTCTTTAAAAAGGGATGTGTAGGTGACGATTTTGTCAGAAGAACACGAAGCTCTGATATGGACATTTTCAACAATTCCAGGTTTGATAGATATGTCGAGGGGAATAGTGGGTGAGATATTGTTTAAGTTCCCTTCAAAAAACACATCGTGTGTGGACTCGTGAATGGTTGAGATGACGACAACGGTCGACGGGGTCGAGATCCGTTGGTAGTTCTCAATGGTATGTTTCTCCAGAAAGAGTATGGAACAATGTCATCCCAAGGGGTGTCTTCCATGACAGACTTGATCATCTTGTCTGTGGGAAAAATGACACGGAAAGGATCTGGAGATAACTCACCAAGAGAGGGGGTAGAAGGGTTTACCGATTGAATGGCCTGATAGGCGGATTCAACCGGACTTAATGGTATTTCATCATCGTAACGAAGATGATCTCCAGGGTCAGGTACTATACATGGGTCATGAGACGTAGGAAGTTCATGAATCAAGGTGGAGATCATGTTGATTGAAGCAATGGACAAGCATGGAACATCGGGCAGTGGAATGGGGAAAGTACCCATTAACAAAGAGTCTTTTAGAAGGCCTACACCGACATTCTCATAACCTGGTGGGGTTTTAGCGATGAACGGTACATTGCCATTACGAGTATCAGAATTAAAGAAGGCTAATTGGTCTATGGTGACTACCTTCCCTTGATGTGGGAAACGTATCACACAAAAAAGGGTTGACACAACTGCGCGCATGGAATCAATCTATCTGCAGCCCAGCAGAAGATTGTAATCAAGGGGAGCGTCAAAGACTTCCACTTCAACTTGGACCGTTTTGCCTTTTAACGTGATAGGCAACGAAGGAAGGACATTGTAGGGCTTAAAACCAGAGCCGTTGAAGGCTTTAAGAGTGTTCTGGGATTCGTTCAAAGAGGGAGAGCCAATGGCTTTCCAGAAAGTAAGAGACATAACACACGTCGAGGCACCCTCGTTGATAACGGTTCAACAAATGTTTTTGTCACAGACAATCACTTGGATCTGGAATGCGAGTTGAGGGGGTAACCTTGGAATGTAATCTTCCAAGTCAAAAATTATTAAATTTGTATCCGTCGGATCGGTTCCACTAATAGCTTTCAACAGTGCCTTCTGTTGTGTGGGACAACTTTGAAGGACTTCGAAGGCTGACATTGCAAAAGGTGCTTGGGCCAGATCTTCAACAATGTTGTAGTTCTGGGTAGCACGAGCATGAGGATTGAAAGACGATTTTCAAACGATGTCCTTTGGGGGGGGTTTAAGAACTGTGTCGAGGCTCAATCGTTCGAGATGAAGAGGGCCATTGGTAGGTGGAGTCGCGGGAGAGGGTTGTACCAAGGAAGGAGGTAGATCATCAACCTTCTCTTTAAAGGGAGAATAACCTTTGACTCGAGTAGAGAGTGCAACGTCGCTCTTCTTTGAATAGCCAGTACACATCAATACATAAGATGTAGTAGAATATGAGGGTTGGTCATGAATGACCAACTGAGCCTGTTGTTGAGACAGGAAGGGTTGTGACAAAACGGCCGGAGCAGGTGGTTTTGGAGCTCCTTGAAGGAACCTAGTGACCTTGGCGTGTTGTGGGCAATCCTTCGTGTAGTGATCATCACCACAGATAAGACAAGGGTATCAAGGTTTGCGCTTATCCCAATCGTCAACAAGTGTAGTTTTGGTTCGCTCTACTTGAGAAGTATTTTTTTCCTCCTTATTCTTACCCCTTCCCTTTTTAGATTTGTTTTTACCGGCTGGGGTAGATTGAACTGCATTTACCTCAGAAGTCTTGCCGGTGGGAGGGGCAGGAGATGGAGCATTTTGAACATTAGAAGAAGAAGGTTTGGGGTTGGTGCTTGAGGCATAATGTGGTTGGACCTGGAAAGTGCCAATCACACCGTCAGCTGCATGCGAAGCAACTGGAGTAGTTGAAGAGGCGGAAGTGGAAGGACGAGGTAAGTCAGGTAGTAAATAGTAAAGGGTACCCGTTTGTGAGTAAACGAGGTCAAGGTATTAAGAACAACTTATGGCCTGCTCTTCCATGATGACTCCACCCATGGCGATGTCACGACCAATTTCGTTCACAAATGATTTGGTGAACCACTCTACCAGCAACTGATCAGGGAGTTCGAGTTTGATGAGACGTCGTCTCCGTCGCCACTCATGAATGTGATCATATATATAAGTGGCTTTGTTTTGTTTGAAAGAACTCAAAATATCGATCCCTGTTTCATAACGGATTGGTAACTCGTAGTGTGTGAGGAAAGCCATAGCTAAGGTATTGAAGTCAGCGAAGAAACCTCGTGGTAATTCTATATACCACTTCGCAGAAAAACCTGTGAGGGTTCGTTGAAAAAGACGTAAATGAATATAGTGATCCATCAACGAGTTGGATGAACACCAGAGGTGAAAAGTCATGACGTGATTGTTTTGGTCCTCTCTCGCTTTGCCATCGAATTTAGGGATGTCCGAGGGTAACTTGGCTGGTATAGCAGGCCATTGGGGAGAGTGATGAATTGGATCATCAAAAATCCTTGAAAAATCTGGAAGATCCCAAGTGGCCAAGAAGGGTAACTTTCGATTCACCTGTGGGTACTAACGGCTTTAGGGAGGAAGCCCCATCGGTAAGCCAGTAGGACTATAAGTAGTCTGCATATAATGTGAAGACCCAGGCAGATTCGGTGGTGGTTGGAGAGGATAGTAGCTCATGGGATTGTATCCTTGAACAGGGATGTGAGTTTGAGCATTCGAGCCCCAAATGTGATTGAACATACCTGGATATGGTTGGCCTATACTAGGGGGTATCATAGATGCAACTAGAAATTGCTGCCCCCCATTCGATTGAGAATGATGTTGTATCAACTGATTCCAATACTAGGCCAAGGACGGAGGTATGTTTTGTCCATAAGGTGGGGTCGGTCCTCCTATCGAAGGTGGTGTTACAATTGGGGGTAGCATTCCAATTGGGGGTTGTGTTCCAATTGGGATTTGCGTTCCAATAGGAATTTGCTCGCTGAGAGGGGGTTGAGTCATACCACCTTGGTGAAATTGTGCACCGACGGGAATCTAGTAAGTTGGTGTGAATGATGAAATAGTGCCACTAGGATTAAGACTGCCAGTGGAGGACAAGAGAGGTCCTCCAAAAGGAAATTGAGGGAGTGTCAGAATAAAATCGGGAAGAGAGTGCCCAGAAGAAGAAGGACCACCAGGAGAGTCGGATGGGGTTTGCGTAGGAGTGGGAATGGAAGCATTCAACACACGGTATCTAGGTGGTAGTGTTGGGGTGACGCTGGGTGTTTGCGGTGTGTTGATGGGGGTGATACTAACCGCGGTAATCCTGGTGTGAACACTCGTAGCATCTGTATGATGGGTCATTTCAAAAGGGATGGTTAAGATGTGTTCATATTGCGGGGCGTCTGTACCAGGAAAATAATAGGCAGTAGTAAACGGTACTATCTCTGGGCTAGAGATTTCGAAAATCATAGGTGAGATGATTTCGGAAATCATAGGTGAACCTGGACCAAAAAGGTCTCGTCAAAAAACGCCCGTAGACCAAAAAGGATCTTGGCCTTCAATGCCTAGAAAGGGTCCAACCGGTGATCCAGAAGACGTAACAACTAAGTCTTTGGAAGAATTCAGTCGCATAAACGATCGCTCAGAATCAGGGTGAAGTCGAAAGTCCTCTTGAGTATTGGTAATTCAGAAATGTTCTAGAGAGTCAGTTTGTTCCACTTGTGGCGTGGTGACGGCTTGGACTGCACTCTGCTGAGGAGAGCCCTCTGGTGAACTTGTAGGCAAGGGTTGAGAACCTTACAGATGGTCTGGAGATAAACCCTGCATTCTAAGTGAACGACGTGGAGGAGCTATTGTAAAAAAGTGGCAAACTTACGAAGAAAAAATGTATGGTCAAATTTGGTAAACAAACAACACGCACTAGTAAACAAAATCTAGGAAGCAACACCAAGCAAACAAGACTTTCTAATTCCGAAGCCACTAGTTGGTGATGAAATCCAACATCGCAACAATGAGATGAGAAGGGGTTGGGCTAGGGTGGAAAAGTTACACTGACGACCTGCTTAACGGACTTACACCCTGGTGCAAGCTCCCACACATAATCGTGGGTATACCCTCCAAGGAGCCTGAGTGAGTTTGGCCAATGTCAATTCCAGGTACCATGAAGACTTTCCCCTTCACAGTCACCTTGTGTAAGAACCTAGAAAGATAGGCCACTAAGGTTACCAACGACAACAATAAAGCCCGGGGGGACAGTCGACAGTCCGATCCACACGCAAGGGCAGGGTATCTAGCTCGAAATCAACTCAAAAGGCTTCCACTCATTATTGTGGGTATACCTCCAAGTGATCCCCGTAATACATGCAATATCTACACCGATATTAACAAAGCAGGGTGAGTAACTATGTCAATATCAATGCGACCTCGTGTTTGACCCTTGTGTGAGAAGGGCTTCCCAAGAAAAGATGTTGTAAATGGAATTTGACACTGCTTAACACAAAATACTATTGTGTGTTTTCTGCTTTGGAGAGTGTATCTCTCTTCCTATTCCAAAGCACTAGCCTAGTTAAATGTTGGTGTAATAGAGCCCTAGAAAAAAGTTACTAGTTAAATTTTACAATTGCACAGTGTTATTAAGAGTTGTTGTTACTCAAAGGAAGCAAATATGAAACTGATGTTGTATGAGACTCTAACCCAACAATGCATGGACAAGAATGAAATATATATCAATTTTCATTCAATGAATCCTATGTATGGGAGGGAAAGAGAAGTTTTCCGGATCAAGCTTGAACTACAAGACACAATTTCCTTTAAAATGCAATTGCAACAAATCACGCATCAATAACAATTCTCTATTGTTTCTTTTTCAATAATTTCAACAATTGATTTTCAATACTTTCGAAGACGAAAATGCTTTTGAAAGAAAAANGAGTTTGGCCAATGTCAATTCCAGGTACCATGAAGACTTTCCCCTTCACAGTCACCTTGTGTAAGAACCTAGAAAGATAGGCCACTAAGGTTACCAACGACAACAATAAAGCCCGGGGGGACAGTCGACAGTCCGATCCACACGCAAGGGCAGGGTATCTAGCTCGAAATCAACTCAAAAGGCTTCCACTCATTATTGTGGGTATACCTCCAAGTGATCCCCGTAATACATGCAATATCTACACCGATATTAACAAAGCAGGGTGAGTAACTATGTCAATATCAATGCGACCTCGTGTTTGACCCTTGTGTGAGAAGGGCTTCCCAAGAAAAGATGTTGTAAATGGAATTTGACACTGCTTAACACAAAATACTATTGTGTGTTTTCTGCTTTGGAGAGTGTATCTCTCTTCCTATTCCAAAGCACTAGCCTAGTTAAATGTTGGTGTAATAGAGCCCTAGAAAAAAGTTACTAGTTAAATTTTACAATTGCACAGTGTTATTAAGAGTTGTTGTTACTCAAAGGAAGCAAATATGAAACTGATGTTGTATGAGACTCTAACCCAACAATGCATGGACAAGAATGAAATATATATCAATTTTCATTCAATGAATCCTATGTATGGGAGGGAAAGAGAAGTTTTCCGGATCAAGCTTGAACTACAAGACACAATTTCCTTTAAAATGCAATTGCAACAAATCACGCATCAATAACAATTCTCTATTGTTTCTTTTTCAATAATTTCAACAATTGATTTTCAATACTTTCGAAGACGAAAATGCTTTTGAAAGAAAAACGTTGTTCACTTTTCAAAAATGACCTACACCATGATGGTGAGAGTGAAGAAAACTAAAAGCTAATGAACAAGCAATAGATAAAAACCCAAACCAATCTTTCAATGGAAACAAAAATAACAAGAAAACCAAACTAGCCTTTTCAATTGCATGAGAAAAGTAATCTTCCAAATAAGGAGCAAATGATAAAGACAAAGAAGCTCAACTTTCAACCAATCATTGGTCCTTAACCAAACAAGCACACTCATATTCCAAAATCAAAGAGTATATCTTTGCCGAGAAAAGTCAAGAAACAAAAGTCAAGAAAAAAGTGACAAGAAGAGCCTTGATTTCCTAAGACTATTTGTGCACAAAAACGAAGACAAGAAAACATCAACCAATGGTCCAAAAAGCTCTTTTCAGGCACCTATACTGAGCTGGGCAGATGAAAATGAAAAAAACTCAAATCCAAAATTTTGAAAAGAGGGTTCGCAGGCTAACATTATTACACAGTGCGAGAATGGGTCATTCTTGTAGGTGAGCTTTAAGCAGAGTGTGAGAACCTCGCACTGGACCTAAAAGCAGGGTGCGAACTCAATAGATTCTTGCAGGCCACTGTGGAGTGCAGGGAGAGAATGTCTGAAACTAATCAAATTTTTGGAAAAAGACACAAAATTTGAGGAGGCTTCTGGACCCAGAGGGTCTATTAGGGTATCCTGAAGACTCAAAGATTGATATGAATGGAGAAAAGTAAGGCAAGAGCAAATGGCCAAGGAAAAACACCAAAAACCACAGAGAAAACGGGTTATATCCCCAGTGGAGTCGCCAATTTTGTTATCGGACTAATCGGAAGGTGCGGACACTAACAGATCTCCCTTGATCCACTTGGATCTAGAACAAAACAGAACATGACATGACTCTTTCCCTAATGTATGACCATTGAATTAGCTAGTAGGAAGGAACAAGTAACATACCTTTGTATCGCTTCCTAGGGTCTCTGTTGCTCCCGCTTCGCTTCAGTGCTCTCGCGAATTTAAGACCAAGACAACACAAACCAACCAAAGTGAAGATAGAAAAATATATTCAACTGTCAACTTATGTGTATGATCAAGGAATTCCACAATAAAGTGAGAATGACTTTATGGGAAAAGGAC
>SNQJ01S0031577.1:49618-71139 GCA_010110895.2 Picea sitchensis | reverse complement strand
AAAATTACATATCTGGAACAATTCGTGGGATGACAAAGGGAACAACCACGTTCCTCCCAACCGTAGAACAGGGCAACCAAACTACTTGCCCGATTCACCCCCTAGCCTGACCATGAACCCATGAGGGGGAACTTGGAATCTGCTCCTTCGAAATGTCTTTCAGTTTCAAAAGACTCCTCCTGCCTCACACTCAATTGGTAGTGTTCATAACAGAAAGGAAAACAATCATCTTTCTTCCCCTGCATACTAGGCAACATCTTGCCTCCTCGCATATGCTATTTATCAAAAACCCATTTTTTTTTGCCTAGGTCTTTTCCCTCCCTTGGGAATTTTGACATATTTTCTAAATCCTTGATTTTCAGGGGTTGCCAATGGCCAAATCCCTGTTTTTCCACTTGTAACAATCAACCCAGAGGTAGTTCCAACATGTTCCCCACTCATGGAGTCATGGTGAGTTAAATTTAACATGGTTGTTCCATTTGTCCTCCTACAATAATTAAAACAATATTTTATTTATATACAAGTGTCATAGTCAAATTGATTGTTGGATCAAATCAGGTCTCTTCCCAACAGTCATAAAAATTAATTACAATTTATTAAATTCGAAATTCAGAATTGCCATAAATGGCAAAAAAATTCCAAATTTGAATTTACTAAAAACGGAATAATTTTCTAACAAATTTTGAATTAAAAAAATACTTTATTTTTGGGGATGTCACAAACATATAATCAAAATAAAGTGACACATTGGATGTGAGGAGACATATTATTTATTCAAAAACTAAAAATAAACATTGGCTAAGACAAGAAAGTAGAGGAGACGGTCTCTCTTGGTCTTTCAAAGAAGGTGATGTCCCATAGATTTTGAAGAAAGAAGATATTTATTTGGAAAAGGAATTTGTATTGGGTGTTAAGGTGCCTTCTTTATATGGTTATTCCCTACTAAGTTGCTTCACTATGATTCAATACCAATTGTTGGGTTTGAAATCACATGACCATTTGAACCTTCTAAAGGTATGACGCATGTAAACAATATGTTTTTATTATTTGGAATTTTTATTTTTATGCCATAGGATAAAACATAAATAATTTGTATGTATTTACTTTGTAGTTTCATTATCCTTTTCTCTTGCGTGGGTGTGTGAACCATGACTTCCCCCATGACCTAAGGCATTCCATATCAAAATTATCTGCATTTTTACGTTGGATCACATCAAAGAAGATTCATATGGCTATGATTCTACCATGGTGTCAAGAGATAGCTGAGATTGTTTGTATGTTTGAGAAGGAACTACTGCTGAGTTTCATGGACTTCCAGCTTCATCTTCTCATTCACCTGGTAGATGATGTTGAATTATTCAAGGTGGTCTCCTGTCGTTGGATTCTTTTTTTAGAGTGGTACATGAAGAAATTGAAATGATTTGTTCATCAAAGGGGAAAAACCCGAGGGGTCTATGGAAAATGGGCACATATCATATGTTTCTTTCTATTATGCTAGTGAGTGCATCAAGAAGATCGACAACACACCAAGTGCAGTGATTTGGGACAATGAAAGGGATGGATACAGAATAGAAGGGGAGCTTCTCCAAACGAATGGAAAAAGACGCTTGATAAAGAGTAAGTGACATATCATTTGTCAAATTTCTACACAGTAACTATTCAAACCAATATTCATAATGTATATTTTTTATCATTATCTCATATGTACTATATGTGGGTTTCTTTTCATGAATACATCAACAAATTTAGAAATTGATTCCATCAATAAATTCATTTTTTGCAATTCAAAGGAAACAAAACTGTGGGTCGCATTGTACGAACATAAAAGGAGGAAGTGAAAAAGTGATAGGAAATAATTTAGATTATTGATTGGTAGAATCATGCCTTATCCTGATTATTTAAAATAAAATATGCCAATGATATGCCCCAAAAGTTGGGTTGCTCACAAATTCAGAGAGAAATATGGTGCATTTGCTCATTACCTGCATGAAGAAGAGGATGCACTAAACATAGGGATTGGTTGCAGTTACTCAGTAATAATATATTTGTGTACATAATTTTAAAATTCGTAATGCACATTTGAATCGTAAGTACATTTATGTTATTTTATATTTTAATGGTCGGGTTTTAGACACATAATGAAATTGTGATTTATTCACTTTTTTATAGGTTCATTTGTTCCCATCTATGTGGGCATATGGCCATCAGTTTCACACAAAGGATGTCGATGATGGACACATGACACAAGAATGTGGAGTGGAAGTCGAGTTTGACCAATCTAGTAGTCCTAGCCACCCCAATCAAAACACCATAGAGGGGAAGTTAGATTACGTCAGAAAGATACAAGAGATCATTCAAGTGGACTTCTCTTCTTTCCAATGTGTTATATTTAGGTGAAAGTAGTGGGATAAATTTGATCGAAATAATGTAAAGGAATATCGTGATAGTGGGATGATATGTATCAACTCTAAAAATATGTGGGATGAAACTAAGGAGACTTATGTTTTCCCAAAACTCTGCAACCAAGTATTTTTTTACCCAGATGTATCATATAGGGATTGGTGGTTTGTATTAAGACACAACCCTAGATCAAAACATATTTTTGAGAACAACAATGTTATCATGCCAAACGAGGAAGATAATGAGCTCCCAACAGAGAGTGATATATTATACATGTTTTATTATTTAATTACTTCTTTTATGTTTTCAAATCTATAGTGGATTTAATAATTTGATTATAAAAAAAAATAATGTTTTTAGTATTTAATATTTGATATGAAATATTATTAATTTGTTGATTGGATGATATAATTAAATGTTATGGGTAAATGATATGAATATTTTTCCATTGTAAATCTAGATGATATTTGAACTTTAAGTATTTTAATTTTTACTTTTAAAAACAATATATTATTGTATTGTAAATATCAAATATTTTATATCATAATTTTAAAATATTTATTTTTGTTACCCACCATTTCATATCATTGCATATCTTATTATATTGTATTAGTTTTTAATTTTGAGTTTATACATACTAATTAAGGGAATATTGAGATCTAAAATGAGTCTCTTAAGTGAGTTTTTCAAAAAAACACCATTTTCCTTAAATAACTAATGCATGTGTCCATCTCTAATATAATAATATATACTTAAGATTTTACATAAAAATCAAATACATAATATATTATGTAATATAATAAATAATATATTATGTTATATATTAATTTTATATTATAAATATAATAATATAATATATAATAAATATAATATATTATTTTATATATAAATTATAACATAATAAAATATAATATATTAAATTATATATTAATTTTATATTACATACAATATATAATAATGACAAAAATATAATTAAAAATTGAATTAAACATGTATATCATAACAATTTTTTATCCGTTATCCCTTATTTCTATCCCCTCTTTTTATTTGTTCATAAGAGATAAATTTTACAGCTCCTAATAGCTAATTCAATTTTCAATATCTATTACAACAACAATTAATAACATGTAACAATCATATTGTTATGTTTTCGTACATGATTCTTGATTAAGTTTGACATTCATGCATCCTTATAGTATAGTAAAAAAATGTTGAATTAGAGATTTTGAGACTTGTATTAGTTATGAGAATATAAAAAAATATGAACAAATTAAAATTAAGAGGAAGTTAAAATATCACAAAGATTTTATAAATTCTAATTGAGATCAACATAACTATTTTTAATTATTCATTATAAACTTATGAACAAAAACATTATTCTCCAAATGAGGACAAATTTTCACATCTTACTTTCAAGTAAACTAGTTTGTGAAATTGTGATACAAAGTAAGGTTGAAAATTAATATAATTTACTTTTAACTTGCCCAAACTTTAATTAATAACATAATACATATCTCTACCATTTTTTATAAAAAAAAAAATTCTTGGTTAAGTTTGATATTCATGCATCCTTATAGTATAGTAAAAAAATGTTGAATTAGATATTTTGAGATTTTGAGACTTGTATTAATTATGGGAATATAAAAAAATATGACCAAATTACAACTAAGAGGAAGTTAAAATATCACAAATATTTTATAAATGCCAATTGAGTTTATCATAACTATTTTTAATTGTTGATTATGAACTTATGAACAAAAACAATATTTTTTTAAAAAGGACCAATTCTCACATCTTACTTTCAAGTAAACTAGTTTGTAAAATTGTAATACAAGGTAAGGTTGAAGATTAATATAATTTACTTTTAACTTGACCAAACTTTAATTAATAAGATAAGACATATGTTTACCCTTTTTTATAACTTATTTACTTTTCAAGACCTCTTAGCTACAAAAATATGATAAACTTGGTGTTTTCGTTTGTAAAATTGTGATACAAAGTAAGGTTGAAGATTAATATAATTTAACATGACCTAACATCAACATCAACATAAACATAATAATTAAGTAAATCAACATATAAATTAAGTACATCAACATCAACACCAACATATAAATTAAGTACACCAACATGAACAAAAAAAATGTTATATATATATATATATATATGAACAAGTAGAATAATTATTATAATGTACATATCTCGTCGACAATAAAAATAACTCCTATAACTAAATATCTAGTCGTAGTCTCTTAGGAGAAGCATACAGTGGAAGAATAGGTGATGCACCCTTCTAATTCGGGTGAGGAGGAGGAGGAGGTACTGAAGCTGAAGAACAATCACCACCCTCATCAACATCACTACCCTGATCTACAATATAACCACCCTGATCTGTAACATCACCATGATCACATGCACCCAGATCGACATCATCACCCGAAGGACGAGGAGAAGGTAATGAAGAAGAGGTGCCACCATCACTGGGAGGACTAGGAGGAGGCACTAAAGGAAGGAAGTGTTGACATCACCACCTTATTGATTATCATCACCACCCTCATCATCAACAATGCTGGAAGACGTGTCATCCCTCGGCTCCCTACCAGTAACTTGGAAGCTCCAACAATATGACATATAAGAGGCATCATATGTAGCAAGTGTTGGTTGTGGAGACTGATTATCTTCTTGATTCAAAAGGTCTTTTACTTTCAGCCGTGTTTATACCCCATGGAAGTATTTACACCTAAGCATTATGTACACTCCACATCTTGGAGATGCAGTACCCCCTCTGCCGGGGGGTCGAGGGGCTATCCCAATTTGGGGGTTGGGGGCTTGAGGGGGTTGGTGAAACCCTGAAGAAAGAAATGTCTTGTAAATGTATTGTAATTTCATTGTAAATATGGACCATTCATTATAAGGTCCTTGATCGTAGTAGATATTATGTTAAGGTTTTTCGAGGAGACAACCCTCTTTTATGAGGGGAAATGTATCGCGGCTATGATTGATTTGAATGTGTATTCTAGAGGATGGAACTGAGGAGAAGAGAGGAGGATACAGTGGGTTTGTTGTAGGTTGTATCCCTTCATATGATGGATAATAATAAAGGAAGGACCTAACAATTTTTATGGTGGACGTAGACCACACACTTTGGGTGAACAACTGATAATATGTCTCCTATTGTATTGTATCTTCTATGTTTGAACTTTCACATTTTGTTTTTGTTTATTTCTCCCATGGTCTATTTTTTCTAACAACAAGTCCATCTATAGTTGCAAGAGATCAGGGTTAGCCCTGATGTCTCTCATCTAGATAGGGAGGACTCCCGCGCCAACCAAAAGTGCACTCAGTATCTCTCACACCTCCATCCTATATCTTAGATATGGCCTACACTGCATGTCGAGTGGTATATGCAGCTGAGGACCCTAACCCGATATAACCTCAACCATCTCCTTCTTCATCCCGGTGTGAGGGAGGGAGGAGGCATGTACTAAAAATATGCCAACATCTACAAAATAGAACATAAGTTAATAATTAGTCAATAATTTCATTAAACCATAGCCTCATCCATCTCCTCATATGCATCAGGTGGCAGGGGAGGAGGCATGTACCCAAAAAATATGCCAACATCTACAAAATAGAACATAAGTTAATAATTAGTCAATAATTTCAGTAAAAAATTTAATAAAATGCGCTAAAGAACATGCTAGAATAAAATTTATTTGAATTAAATAAGACAATAAAATGAAAGTACAAGATTAATTTAAATCTTTCCTCGATGATCTAGTGGCTCATCCGTTGTGAATAGGATGTTGAGACATCCTCACCAATCCATCCTCACGTAAGGGCACGATACCATCACAAAAATGTGATCTGCCTCACTATATAGTAGATCAAGTGCCTCCTTGGAAATCCTAGCTGGAAAATCGGGCATGCCCCTCTTGGGAATCATCTCACCCCACATGTGCATCTGCACCTCGGTCATAGGCCTAGGAGGTCGATGGAAAAAACTCGGTCTTGTCTCTAGAAACCTCTCAAAAAATAAATAAAATAACTCTAAAGAGAATCAGAGGTTCTCCCTCCCATCTATCATAGCACAAAATCTATCCAGTGCTATACAAAAATGCCCTACGAAAAGGGAAGACCATATAATAAGTCTTTGCCTCTGTATCAGAGAATACACATAATATAAAAGCACGCACCTAATGCACCGACCATCACCAATAAAGTGTGAAATGGTCGACAATAATAATGAGAGGCACCTAACATCCTTTCCATCGAATGAGCCAATTCATAACTATCCATCAACCACCTGAAAAATCACCAGGAGAAGGTACATCACGTGCAATATACTTATGAGATTGGGAAAGCTAACTGTGATCTACAACATCCATTGGGACATTAAGAAACTGGGAAACATCCTCCCCTCTCCTAGATATCCCAATGATAAAATAAATATCCTCCTCAGTGGGATGATGCCACTCATGAGGACCGAATCTGAATATCTTTTGATGGGCATCCCATCGACGGATCAACTGAGTAAGAAAGGAAGTATTCCCATTCAAGGATGTATCCTTCTCATAGTACTTGAAGAGGCCTACATTCCCCAAGAGGATCTCTGTAGCTGTAGACTAGGCTAAGGGTACAAATCCCTCTCCCTCTCTCTATCCTCCCACTCCTGAACCATATTGTACTGGTCCATTATCTATTGTTTCTCCTCCATTCGCTGATGTCTTTTCATAATTAAAATATAAATTACATCATCATCATACATGAAAACATAAAAAAAAATTAGTAAATGAGAATTTTATTTTAAAATATGCAAACATGAATTTTGTCAACAAAAAAAAATTCTTTGGTACGCCTGAAAAATAGTAATGCACCACCCACGGTATGCACACATTTATTATATACTGCATGCAAAATGAAATTTATTTTGGATCATGCGTATTAATTTGTGTACGTATCGGTGCATTATATATCACAAACACATCGCTATAACACTATCTATTTTTCACGATCCATCTATTATTATGTATAGATCGGTGTGTTACATATAAATGATGCACCACTTGGAAAACTATATATTTTAAATGGTGCGTATAGTATTATGAATGTGTCGGTGCATTCCATATAACCAACTCATGGTTTAATGGAAACTATTTATTTTCACCGGTGCGTTCATAATAAACACATCAGTGCATTAGTTATAAATAACACATTGGTATGTTTATTCGGAACACACAGGTGAAAATAAAACTTATCAGTGCATATAGTTTTATGAACACACCAGTGTGTACATATAACATTAAAGAGACACATCGTTCAAATGTAACTTTTCTATTTTAACGGTGTGTATATTTTTATGAACACACCAGTGCATTCCCTATAACCAACACACCATTGAAAATAAACTATTTATTTACGTCGGTGCGTTCAAAATAAACACACCATTGTGTTCATTATCATAAACGCATTGGTGCGTTTATTCTACATGCACATATGAAAATCAATATCTTCCATTCAACAATGCATATATTTTTATGAATGCACCAATGCTTACATACAAATGACGCACCGTTAAGTGGAAACTATGTATTTTGGACGGTGTGTTTGTTACTTTGGACACACTGGTGCATCGTTAAAAAGTATTCGTTGGTGCATTCCATAATACGCCACACTTCCCAAAACATACTATACATGATCTGTGCAGCATGTAAAATTTACAGGGCACATAGCGTAGAAAAAACAATTTGAAAAACAATGCAAATTTAAATCAATTTAAAAACTTAATCGGCTAAAAAGACAATGTACAAAGAAACAAAGAATTTACCTAGACATTTTCTCATCGTCGTCGAGGAGGCATCGTTGGTATGTAGTGAAAAAAATGAAATTTTCCCAACGTATGATAAAATTTGAATCCCATGAACTGAGCACTAAATGGAAACAATGAAAGCAACAAAAGCAACGACAAAAAATCCCTTCAATTGGAAAAATGAGGCATCGGTGCTTGAGATCTTATCTGCACTCGAAATGGTAAAAATGTTTTTTTACTCTCGGTTTTTTTTATTTAACCTTGTTCTAGTGCGCTTGAGTTAAGCGCACCAGTATGCACAATTGTAGATAGTGCACCATTACTATTTAAAACCATTGTGATGGTCCACCATATGGAGTGCACCGGGGCTCCCTCATGAAAAATTCACACCAATCCATTTTTTTAAAAACATAGTCTCTGCAGTTGTTTTGTTCCCATTGGTGCGTCGGTCTCATGTGCATCGGGCCCACAATATCTTTTATCATTGGTTTTTATTTAAACCATGTTCTAGTGCATGCACATTAATTTAATCAGTGTTAATCGATGAATATATCACACCATTTATTTCTAAAACCACATGACGGTGCCTCATATGGAATGCATCGGTGCACCACTAGGACAAAATCACACCGTGATGAATTTAAAAAAAAACACAGACTGTGGAGTTGTTTGTTGTCTACCAGTGCTACAAGGGGACAACAACGTATCGATATGCATTTTGGAAGAAAAACACAATACAATGAACCGATTTTTTGTGCATCGGTGCGCTTGTTTAGGGAGCATGGATGCTTTCAATCTGCTTTGTATGATGCACACCATTGTTTTATTCGTTTTTTATATAACTATGCAAAAGTACACCATTGTCTATTAACACTAGTTTATTTATATATGTTGGCATACCAATGCAGTATAGTATTATAAGTGCACCGTTAAAAAAACTTCTGCTAAAGCATCCGCCCACACACCTCCGTTATAAACTAAGTTTTGGGCTATTTTTATAGGGGCTTTCACAAAAACATGGACATATTTTTTTTGAAAATGCACTTGTTTGCATATTCAAATCTAAATGACAATGAGAGAGGGTTATGGGGAGATACATTTTTCATACAATGGTTAGAAAAATGGTTAAATATATCAATTTCAGTTTATCCACTAATGAGAAAAACAAAGTATTTTCATTTAAATAGAAATGAAAATACAGATCCATACTGCATCTTGTTTCATGATGCAAATCATGTTAGAGATCACTAGGAACCGTTGCTTTACAAGAAAATAGCTAGATGCAATCTTGAAGAAACTGATACTTACTTGTCATTGATATGTGAAAACATCAAATACTATTTGAAATGTAATATGGCTAACGCACATAGCACTCGTGTATTTGAAATGCTTGTGTCAAGAATTTATGTTTGTTGTCATCGTGCAGTTCTGGATCACCATGATTCTACAAAATATTTTTCTATGACCATGTTTTTCGAGTGCGTATATGTGTTGGTTGTGTGTGATGGAATTGGGCACAGTTATGTGGTGGGCATAGAAAAGACTTTCTCTGTTTTCAACCATTTTATGGAGGAAAGACATGCTCGTGAGCTTATATGCTTCCGTGGGTCTGCATTTGCAATAGTTACAGACTTTATTGTGACAGGCTAGGTAATTTGGAGGTAATGCAAAGAACCAACACAAGTTATCCTCCCGCGTTGTTGCACTTTTGCACCTTCGCATTTGAAATAGTTATGCATTGGTGATTGTGACAAGAAAAGTAATTTGGAACACTTGTGTGTAGAAATAAACAATAATCCACACTTCTTACTCCCTTAGTAGTTGGAACAAATTATGCACTTCTCTTCCTAATCATTTTTATCATATTGGTTATAGTGAAGGTATATTGGAAAGGGATCCTTAGTTGTGGTAGTTTTCCAACAAGATGATGGACCAGTACATTGATATCTTCTGCAAATTTTAGGTTCAACTCTCCATTTCATATCATGAATAGGTACTTATTTTTAAGTTTATTTATGGTTCGCTTCCTTAGTGGCAACATGAAAAGTTTCCCTATTCCATAGTGCATATCTCTCTTTATATTTTTAGAATTATCCTGTATAAGAAAGGAAGCTTGGAAATGTTCCATTCTCTATCCCACCCAACTCCCTCCATATTTCCCTCTATCAATTCTACATCTTCACCCACAGTCGACTAGTATTTTAATTTTCATAAGTTTGCTTCACACAACATTGAAAATTGTCATAGTTCCTCACATTCATCACATGATATCATGACCATTTTCATTGATCTCGATCTATCTCCTCTTTCTACAACTCCTCCAACACCAATTGATGTCGCCAACCCCATTTCACTTCATCCTCACCTTATTCTTATGACATGCCATTACACTTGTATTGGGAAAGGGTTCGTCTTCACTTGCAATTCTCAAGTGAAGGATCAATTAGTTTTAAGTTGATCATGGACAATTAGAGTCTGAAACAACATTTAGTATCACCTTGTCTTGTGAAAGGATTGGCCCTCCCTGTCACACCTCACCCACAACCATATCATCTATGATAGGTCATGAATGATGTTGTTTCCTTGTTAGTATCACAGACTTGCTTTTTCACATTTGTTATTGTCCCACTTTTCCATGATGCAATGGTTTATAATGTAGCCCCTCTTAATTGTGTAGAGTTAATTCAAGTTACACCCTACTAGCATTCTTAATTATGTAGTGTTAATTCTAGATACACCATACTAGCATGCACAATTTTAGTGATTTTTCATGCTGCATGATAATCAATCAAAGCACATCACAATTATCTGGTACAAATTATATTACATTGTCATGATAGATCTTTAACAATTTTGTTGATAAAACTTTTAATTTGGCCATGGAAAACGATAATATCAATTAAAATTACAAATTAGATGAGATGTTTGATATTGAACTCGCAACTTCCAAAGTGTAACAATAATATTTTTCTTGGGATCTTTTGTAAGTTATAGTGAGTCTCAACTAAAACATATTTGGAATGTATGCCTATCATCTTTTAAGGGTGTTTGGAATATACCACTATCATGTTTGTTTTGGGTGTGCAAACCTTTGTTCTTAAAACATTATTACGCTAATGTAAGTATTTCATTGAATGTATTGAAGTGTAAAGAGTTGCAAGAATATAGCAAGAGCAATAAAAAGGTGAAATTTGAAACTTTTAAATTTACATCCTTAACCAAGACATATTGTATTGGAGTGTTTAGTATCCAAAAAGATGAAGTTAGAGTTTTTGTACTACTTAAATTTGGTAAAGAATTCTTAAATCATTGTTAAGTTAATGTAAATATTTCATTCAATGTATTGAAGTGTAAAGAGTTGCAAGAATATAGCAAGAGCAATAAAAAGGTGAAATTTGAGATTTTTTTGGAGTGTTTAGTATCGATAAAGATGAAGTTATAGTTTTTGTACTACTTAAAATTTTTAAAGAATAATGAAGAAGGTTAAACATTTTTTTAATAGGTAAATTTTGCTAAAATTGTAATTTTGTATGGATAAAATTACTACTTTTAATGAAAAATGGATTGTGTTATTTAAGTAAAAAATGCTTATTTTCCTTCTTCTTATTTTGAGGTGTTAAAAATGGGTTAATTTTGAGCATGTTTAGATTAAAAAAAAATAATTACAATAAAAATTTTCATAATCGTCATTTAAAATTAAGTAAACATGGAAATTCTTAAAATGATACGTCTGATAATCCATTGAAACCAAGCTAATATATTCAAATAATGAAATCCAAAAATTATGAAAAATAATTCCCAAACTCTTAAAAAAATTAAAAAGTATCAATATTAAAAAAAACAAAACAAATATGAAATATGCTTGACCATCCAATAGAATCCCATAGAAAGATAAGAACTCACGAGGAAGCCCGTCCATACCTAGAGATTGCCATTAAACATAGAATTATGTCTAAGGATTTGGCGTTGCAAATCCTCTCAATGGAAAAACATGTGGTTCGAGAGTAGCAAACAAGATTTGTTCAAAGGGGATTCATTCTTCATACTTTGGTTTTTGTAATCCATAGAGTGGGCAAGTGAGACTAGGGAACAAACTTTGATCTTGAAAATTTATTTTATTTGGACAAAGATTATGATTGAGCTCATTGGTCTTTTATTTTTGATATTTTGATTTGCTTGGTTTTAGCCCTCAGTGTTACCATCGTGAATACTCTATTCACCAACGCTGATTTACCTTCTTCGATTGATTTTCATCATTCTATTCACTTGGTATGCCCTTTTGCCTCTTATATATATTTATTGTCTATAAATGCTCTAGGTTATTTGTTAGAGGCTGCCTTTATTTCATGATAGATTCATGGTATTCTTATCCCAGGTGGTTTCGAGATGGTTAATAACCACTTTGTAAATATCTTTCTCTCTCAATCAAAGTGGGTAAGATGTCTATTGGTGGGGCGCCCTTGTCGGTGCTCATAAAACTGACTTTTGGTGAGTAGGTTTGGATACCACCCTATATTGGAACCTTATTTCTTGGTATTGTATTCAACCAAGGGTTATTGTGTGATATTGGATTCCCTTTAGATTTTTGTCGTGATTAGTCGCTATGTGAGATTAGTCGCCATGTGGGATTAGTCGCCATGTGGGATTGGTGTTCGCAGAAGTTGCAAAGTAAGATTCATATATCGTATCATAAGGACCTTCCACTTGTACGAATGTTGACTATCGTTTCCTATTCTCCAGGGATCTCATGTTTTGTTTTTTGTCATGCTGGTTTCTTAATAGGGCTCAATTTTGGTGACGATTTTGAGAGCTTGTGTGTGATGCACGTATGGTGGATATTGAGTCTTTCCCTTGGTGCCATAGGATATTTGCACCATGTCAAAGGATGATGAGGGTCTTGGATTGATTAATGTTGCCACTCAAAGGAGTATTAGCAGTGAAGTGGGTGGTGTAGTGTCTTGAGGGTTCAACTCCTTGGAGTATATTAATTCGACATTGGGTGCTTTCAATGCGACATTTAGGTAGAATTTCAGGGACTTACTATCTATATAATTTAGATCGTATCTTTCCTTGGAAACTTAGGACAATTCATTTTTACGAAAAATAGTTAGAGGACAACTCCTTTTGCCAAGATTAACTTACTATGTTTGGCAAGGTAACACCTATCGCCTCCGTTATCCCAGATTTCGGACTCCTGGTACACTTAGGGCTTTGAAATACAACACCAGTTATGAACCATTATTTCGTACCTCAACCGGCGTTGGGATATCTGCATGTAGTAGAGTCGTGTGAGATTACGTAATACGATCGAAGAATTATGACATTGAAGGGCTACAAATGCGGAAGACGCACTTGAAATTGGTGACATCTCTTTAATCCCATTGGCATCCCTCTACGGCAGTTGTATCGATCTCCTTCGCATTTACGCCACATTAATACTCACCTCTTGCCACCCGTTGTCATTTCTCGGCGCTTTTTTTTGGCCTCGCTGTAATTTGACTTTCTAACTAATTCTGGCATCTCTGTATTGAAAATAGGGTTCAGATTACAATCTCTTTTAATGACACAGATGATGTTTAAGTCGATAGGCGCCCTTATATTGGAAATGGGGTTTTGGATTACAAATTCTTTTAATGACACAGATGATGTGTATGGCCAAGATTTGATGTTCAGATAATATTTTTAGTGGTCTTTCTTAATGAAAGGCTCCGATTTCATATCTTAATGTGTCTGCATTTACTGAGTTGTCCGTTAAAAATTAGCAGGTCCAGACCTGCCACGTCGCGCGCTGCCTGCTCCGCTCCACCTCTCCACTTCCGTTAGGAATTAACAAATATGTTTGCCACGTTGCCACGCCAGCTGCCCGCTCCCCTCTCTACTATCCTCTCTATTATCGAGCTTTTGCACAGTTTTCAAGTCCCTCCTATTCACTATTCACTACATTAAGCAGAAAGGGGTACACCTATTGACAATGGGCACAATTAATGATTTTTTAACCTTATTTAACCTTAAACCCTAATCTAATGGTTATGCATTGAAGATGCTGGCATATTCTTAGTAGTCCTCCAAAATCAATGGATCAGATTTATTGTTCATAACTTTCTTGCATTTATCAAGGTATCTGTTAACATGTTTACTTTTTAACATTTACCTAATCATATTAAAAAAATTACTGTAAGGATATATAATTACCACTTTCCATTTATCAACCTAATGCAACCAAACGTTTCATATTACCACAGACGAATTATCACAAACATTTTATATTGGGGACACGACTTCTCAATATATTGAGATAACACATTCGCAGCGAACACGCCTTCTCAATATACTGAGATAACACATTCGCAGCGAACACGCCTTCTCAATATATTGAGATAACACATTCGCAGCGATACCTTTTGACGTTCTCAGCCGCGAGTTAGCGGCTGTGATAGTTAATAACCCTCTAGGCTTTTACATCCCTGATTTGTTGCCTTGAATTCGTTGGCTTTTACATCCCTGATTTGTTGCCTTGAATTCGTTGGCAGCGCTTTGGGTGCAGCTGTGGCGCCTCAGTCGTCTTCAATCTAAAGCTCCGTGTTGCTGCTCAACTGTATTAGCTGTCGCAAGAACCCACCCTTCGAGTAAATGTTGGACATCGCTCAGAAGTATTGCAATGGAAAAATGCTTCTACTTGCCTCGGTGATCGGGTGTGGTGAATGCCTCTACTTACATCCCCATTGCCAAATCCTGCGGTATTCCTGTAGATATCACTGCCGAACGCAAACGACACGTCAAAGAATAGGATTGATTCATTACTTTTTTTTCCTCTATCATTAGATCATCAAACGATTACTGAACTGATCAACAGGCAAATTTGAATGCAGAAGAAAGTTTCCACCCGAGCGCGGGAGATTATCATAAAACGGGATGGCAGAGTATACAATATGTAAATTTCTTATACTTATTCAACTATATGTCGGCGCTCTCTCTCTATGCGCAGGACTGTGAAATTCCGATTCTCAGACCTAAAATTTGGGAGGTAGTTTTTTCTAAATGAAGATTCTTGGACGTTTGTTAGCATATAGACAATAAACGGGCGAACAAGTTCATTAGTTTTTTCAATAAATATTCTCTTTTGCACATGATGCCGGTTACATGTTGAACACGCGAAGTTTTTTAACATGTATTCGAGTCTCTCTGAATATACTTGGGAAACGTAAAAAAAAAGGGCGCGGCTTGGCTACAAAGTGGTAACTGTAAATTATTTATTTAATCATTTGTCAAAAATCCCCGTTACTAAATCTATTTCTATAATTATTTAACTCTTCGATAAAAATACTAGGTCAATATAACGGAAAATATGTTAAATTTAACTTTGCATGGTTTAGAGGAGATATCATTTTCATCAAATATCAACCACACCTTAAATACCTATTGCAACCGCTCTCTTCACTCCGTTCATTTACTGTTCTCCGTTGCTAGCTGGAAAACCTTCAAAGAAAAGTCTTAGGTCTGCAATATCCTGGCTTATCTACTTTTTTGCCCTTCACGATTTAGGAATTCTGATTAATATGGCGACTTTTGACTGAAGCTCTTGATTTCTAACTGTAACGTGCAGGAGAAGCAAGTTAAGTGCTTTGCATTCGTGGTATTTCAGTCTGAATTTCGCCCGTGGGAGAATGAACAACGATCCTAATATGAATGGCTAATGGAATTTGGGACAGCAGCCATATCATACAAAATGCACACAGAAAGAAAGTAGTATTGTATTACACATTTCAACTTAGCTACATCACATTTATATAGTTGTTTTCAAATTTAACTGATTCCTAACATGGAGGAGATTTATTTAGCAGATTTTCATCATGCTCTTTGCCTTTGGGCAATCTCATCTCTATATTCCATTTATCTTTGGACAGTTTTCTAGTCAAAATCTTTTTTACTTGGCGATTTTCATCATGCTCTTTGCCTTTGGGCAATCTCATCTCTGTATTCTATTTATCTCTATTTATCTTTGGACAGTTTCCTAGTCAAAATATTTTTTACTTGGCGATTTTTGAGGTTGGATGGAAGGATTTTCTATGGTCATATTTCCGCGCTCCGCACAACTATGATTCTGGCGCACTAAACACTTGTTCTATTCTCAAGACATGGGCAGAGAATTTATAGCATCTCGCTTTTTGTAGATAGGCAGTTCCCCGACAATAGTTATTGGAGACGCTGGAAATATTTATGTAGTCACTTTTATCCAGTAATCTGCCAAATCAGTTTATGTATCTCACAAATACGTGCAACTAGTTTCTTTGCTTGTTTTTAATATGTGTGGAATCGACGAACATAGTTGAAACAAATACATTGAAAGACGGTTAATTTTGACATCTTCCATCACCATTTCTATCTGTTACAAAATATTGTGTTGTTATTTCTTGATGGTCTGTTGTTCATGCATTTTGTAGTTTGTATTGGCATTTGTGTAATGTTTAAGCAAACTAGTTTTCTTTTTACCAAATGTATTGCTTGATCAAACCGTAAAGTGAAACATTTATAGTTATACCATACATGCTAAGGAAAATTAGTAGTTGTTTATTATTTTTTTTAAGGGGTTGGTTAAATTGGTCAAGGACTATTTTTAGAAACTATATGCACAAAAAAAATTAAAGTTAAACACAAACAAAAATAAGGTATGCTACTTTGATATTGTATTTATCATTTTATGTTTTCGGTTGATCAATGCTATAAACAAAGCCTAAGAATCATTTGAATGACATAAATTGAAACGTGGAAGATAGAATAGATGTTGAAAACTATGAAAACATTAAGCAATGCATTATCCATGGAAGTATTGACCATGTTTAGCATAGAAATGGTCTTTTCAGATTGGATGCATTTACATATAGTCATAGGGTTTGTTTGTTTGATTGATTGCACATTCTCCTACATTTCCGCTACTCTTAAATTAAATTGAGAAATGGATTGATACATAATTTGTTGGTCTATTTGGAAAATGGAGATAAAGAAGCATTGGAATCATATGACCTTGATCTAGGCTCAGATTTCCTGTACTAATTGTATTGGATTCATGAAATTGACATGTGTCTATCTAAAATGTTCTTATCGACATCTTCAAATCTAAATGACAATAGGAGAGGGAAATGGGGAGATACATTTTGCATACGATAGTTGAAAAAAATGTTAAATATATCGATTGCAGTTTAGTGACTATCGAGGCAAACAAAGTATTTGCATTGCAGATCCATATTACATCTTGTTTCATGATACATATCCTATTAGCGATCACTAGGAACCATTGCTTTAGAAGAAACTAGCTAGATGAAATATTGAACAACTTGATACTTACTTGTCATTTATGTGCAAATACCGTGAATACTATTGGAAATGTAATTTGGACAAGATGCATTCTTATGGATTGAGTAGAGTGATTCCCATTGTATCTTGTTGAGATGATAGTTTGTTTATAGAACTTTGGTATTTGATAGACACAAAGTTTGATGCACGATCCTTGAGACTTTACATTGTGTTAGCGACATTTCTTGTAAGGTGGGTTAGAATGCAAAGGAGTGGGTTAAAAACCCACTTACCCTAAGTACCGGAATCAAAACGCTCATGTGGTAAACGACAAGCAAATCTGGACGACAGAGATTCACGCGCCCGGATCAACGACGTACATAGGATTCCGGAGCCCCCTCGCCTTTCTACCTTTAAGTGGAGGGGGGGGGGTCCGGAATCGAGGGCACACTTCTTCAATGACTACGATCGAAGCGCCCAGATCAACGACACGCACGGTGATTCCGAATCCCCCCCACCTTTCTACCTTTAAGCGAAGGGGGGGGTCCGGAATCGAGGACGCATCTCTCCGACGACGACGATTAGAGCGCCTAGATCAATGGTGCGCAGGCATTCTGGACACCCTTTGTCTTTCTGCGTTTAATCAACGTGGGGCCTCTTCCCTGTTGTGTCATCTTGCCATCTGTTCATCTCCCCTCTTCTGGTTCGTGTGGTCCCTTCCCCCATCTCATCATCCACTCACCACCTGCCAGGTGTCCCGCTCCCTTCCATGACAGCTTCCCATTAAAGGCGTGCCCATTATATATCATCTCCTGCCCCCTCCGCTTATTTCCTTCCACCATGTGTCTTCCCCTGCCACCTCTCTCACACCTCATCACTTCATGCCTCGCCCTCATAGTTTTGGCGTCACCACTCCCGTCATGCGCTCCATCCTTCGCGCTGGCCTCCACGCCTATTCATCAGGCTGTTCAGCTAATCCAGGTGGCAGCGTGAAGGGTCTTCCACGTCCCAAAGGTGCCGAGTTGGCCGAGCCATCCTCAATCCCAATGAAGAAGTTATTGAGGTAGTTGGTGGTGGTTAGATATCGCCTCTGCCATAATGGGAAAGTCCGACGATGAATTAAAGGCACATCGATTCGCCCACGGAACTGTCAGGAGTTCGATTGCGTCTGTCATAAGTGCACGATCATTCAAAGAGTGCAGGTGCAGATTGTTAGAAGCCATGCAGACGCAAAGTTTTAATGCAACTCCTTGATCTTGTTTCTATTGTTGTTTTGAGTATATGTAGGCGTTTTCGCCATTTTTGTATCTATCGGTGGTAGAGCAAAGCTCCCGACTGTAAAGTTTTAACAACCACTATGGTTTCCTAGTTGTGCATCTGTATCTGAGATTTCTTGTTTTATGACAAACAATTTCCTTACTCCGTCTATGTTTTCGTCTCAAACCAGAGAGTTCATGATCGAATGAATCACATGAATTGTTACAGTTATGTTATGATAAAGGATTTGTCGTTGCATTATTGTATTCCATGGTTTTCTGTGTTTGAATATAAGAGGATCTTCTGTTTGGACACTTTCTTCTCCAGTCTGTTAGGAACCTGATGTGTATGACAAACCCTCACACTCTTCTCATACAAGTCTTCCCCCTGCTCACCCTTATTACAACTCACTGTTTGAAGTTTATCTAAGACCTCACTTGCTCATGCATGCCTGGCCTAGTTTCAGAGTTGAGACGATATTGTTCTGAGTTTACTTCCATTTGATCATCCTTTATAAACAAATCGTGACATTAAACTGATGGGTGTCGGGCTCTGCTCCTGTAAGCAATCCAGGAGTGACTTCCGACGCTAACATTTCTGGCGCTGTTGCCGGGGAACGAAGTTGAAGATTTTCCCCGGGATTGAACGACAATGATTAACTGATTCTGAAGGTGCATCAGATATCAGAATTATCAAGATTTCTACTGTGCACCTGGCGACTCCATTGTGATGAATCCACTGAAGCAAACCCGCTATTTTAATTGTGGCTTCCAGAGGCAGACATATGCGGTCACATCCACAGCTGCCTCTAGCTACACCTGTAACTGATCCAGAGGTGGTTCTCAGAAAAGGAAAGGCCCCTGAAGAAGAAGCTTCCACCGCCAGAACAGGTAATCTGCCTTTTCCTTCTCTAAGAACTCCTTTTTCTCCTCCTCAGTTTCTTGATAGACCTCCTTCAGAGGTTTCCCGTTTCTTGAATTTTGGGAGGGTTCCTGCTGAGTTTTCCCCTCCTGGTCTGGGATTGGAGGGAGAAATCCTTTTCACTCCCCTCTCCTCTGAAGTTGTTCCTCGGTGTAGACCTGGGACTACAAAAGATTTCCCCACTCCTGCACAAAGAGGGGCGTCTGCTGACTTGAGCTCGTTAGTCTTCTCCTTGAACCCGCTCTTGTTTCCCACTCCACTTCGAGACTCATTTCCCGTAGCCCCTTCGCAAACTCCTTCTCCTCCAGGTTCTCCTCCACCTAATATTCCTATGGCTGGTGCTAATCCCCCTATGACCAGAATGGAGGCTATTATAGCCGCTAGGTATGCTCCCCGTGTGTTACCTCATCCCCTCAACGCCCTCCCGGCATATGGTTACCTCAAGCAACTACCCAAGTTCACGGGTGAGGGGGACGTAACTGCAGATGAACACCTAGAAGCCTTTTACAATTTCACAGATGATAATGTCATCATGCATGCAGACGTATGGATGAGGATTTTTGTCCATATCCTCCAAGGCGAGGCTAGAAAATGGTTCAAGGCCCTGCCTCCTGGATCTATTCATGGGATAGAAGCTTTAGATAATGCCTTTTTGAGACAGTGGGGAGATAAAAAATATTTCATGTATTATATGACAGAGTTTGGATCTTTGAAAAGAAAAGAAGGAGAGTCTGTCTCCGAATTCTCCAAGAGATTCAATAAAATGTATAATAAAATTCCCGCTGAGATAAAGCCCTCAGAAGCCTCGGCTAAGATCACTTATGCTAGCGTTTTTTATCCCGATTTATGCCTACTGCTGAGGGAGAGAAGAGCCACTACCCTGGCCCACATGCAGGATGCAGCCGTGGAGGTAGAATCTAACATATTGGCTGTTGACCGACTCAGGAACGCTGCTGATAGAAATGTATCCAAGAAAAGGCCCGAAGCCTCCCCATCCAATTCCTCTCCCATGCCCCATCAGACTGATGAGACAGCCAGAGTATTAAAATCACTTTCTGCCAGGATGGATAGGTGGGAGTTAGAAGGGAATCCCATGTACAGAAATCCCCAGAATGCTGATAATAGAGGTTTCAGGAGACCTAATAACAATGGACCACAGGCCTTCCCAAGGGAACAAAGGGGAAAAGACAGAGAGGATCAAAGGATTCAAACTCCTCTCCAAAATAACCTGGTTACTCATGAGGAAGGAGAGAAGATAGACAAATTCAACCCTGAAATTCACTGTGTTGAGGAAGCCCCTCCTTTTCCCTATTTGACTCAGTCTGCATACGAAAAATCCTTGATGAACATTTAGATCCATGAGTTAGGAAAGGGAGAGAGGGACGGCCACACTTCTAGCAAATACAATCTCAGGTCAAGAAAGAAAGAAGGAGACTTTGACATCCAAGACCAACCCATCATAGTAGATAGGCCTGCTAAAACTGCAGCAACCATGACTAAAGAAAAGAGAGCTTAGAGTGCTTTTCCAGCAGCCAAAGAACCTGCCACTGAGGTAAGGGAAGCTCCTAAGCTTGTTCCCTCTTTTAATTTTGAGCATGAAATTCAAAAGATCAGGATTCCCGTTTCCATCTCTGAGCTAGTTAAAAATGAAGACTTTAAAAGGTCCCTCTCTAATCTGCTACAATCTGAGTCCCTTCAGGCTCCCTCTGACTCAGTGAACCTTCAAGATGAGAAGCCAGTCGTCATCCTAGGTCCCATGGTAGAAGACAGAGATGATTCATCCCCTCCCTTCTACACCTCCCTGAACATACATGATAAAGTGTTGCATAATTGCCTCATGGAT
>SNQJ01S0031577.1:31105-49568 GCA_010110895.2 Picea sitchensis | reverse complement strand
ATAATTGCCTCATGGATTCAGGAGATTCCCATAACCTTATGCCCAAGATAGTCATGGAAGAATTGGGACTAGAAGTGACCAAGACCTATCACGATTTGTACTCTTTCGATTTGAGGAGGGTGAAATGTCTGGGAGTCATCAAGGACCTGGTGGTTTCTTTGTTTCAGCTACCCATGAAGAGTGTGGTCATGGAAATTGTGGTAGCTGATGTTCCCCCCAAGTTTGGCATGTTGTTGTCAAGGTCTTAGATTAAGAGACTTGGAGGAACGTTACAGATGGATCTCACATATGTCACCATTTCATTTTTTGGAGGGGAACACAGGAGGTTGTATAGAGAAGCCCAGCTAGCCTATATTGTCAGTGATGAAGCAAACCCCACTAATCACCCCATCTTTGCACTCGACACTGATCTAGGGTCTAGTTTGTTACAGATTACCGAGACTCCTGAGACCCCTTTATAGATCAGAAAGCAACCCATTCTTAATCGGGTGATACCTCCTCCAACCACCTCTGTTTGGAAGATGTTCTTTGATGGAGCCTCCTCCAGTATAGGTGCAGGTGTCGGAGTGGTTTTCATATCACCCTATCAAGAGACCATACCTCTGTCATACAAGATGGAATTTGAAACCACCAACAATGTGGTAGAATATGAAGCCCTTGTGCTGGGTATGAGGGATGCAAAGGAAATGGGTATAAAGGAAATGGATTTGTTCGGAGATGCAGAATTGGTCATCCAACAGGTCAAAAATATTTATCGAGCCAGGCATCCTCGACTTAGAAGCTACAGAAATGAGGTATGGGACTTGATGGATAATTTCTTCTCTGCTTTCAACATTGTTTTTGTCCCAAGAGAAGAGAATACCGCAGCGGACTCCCTAGCTGTCTCAACCAGTTTATTCAGGATTCCCCTACCGCCAAAGATTAATAGTGAGGTCGAGGTAAGGTACAGGCCATCCATCCTGGACAACATAAAGCATTGGAAGGTATTCGAGGATGATCTTGAAATCGAAAAATTTCTTCACTCTGTCGATGAGTTTTTTGCATTGCACATTGATCAGGACCCTGATCCCGAAGGTGACCCCCCCTCTGAGGTATTCTTGAATAAAATTGTTGATCACCAGATTATTCAACTGCCTAGCAATCACATTCCGAGGGGACTGGTCCCTTTAGAAAGACTGTTCGACCAAAATGATGTGGCAATAAAGGGTGGTGATTCAAGTGAATATGCTGACATAGTTGAATGCAACATTGGCACGTAGGATGAGCCTAGGTTCGTCAAATTGTCAAGCAGGCTGACCAATGAATAGAGGGAGGAATATGCTGGGTTATTAAAGGAATTCGCTGATGTGTTTGCATGGGCCTATGAAGACCTCAAAACTTATGACACATCTGTTATTGAGCACAAGATCTCACTGAAAGAAGAAGCTAATCCATTCAGGCAGAAGCTGAGACAGATAAATCCCATGTTGCTACCTGTCATGGAGAAAGAAGTGAAGAAATTGTTAGATGCCCAAATCATTGTCCCCTTGAGGTATTCTGAGTGGGTAGCCAATTTGGTCCCGGTAAGAAAGAAAAGTGGAGAAATCAGACTCTGTGTTGATTTCAGGAACCTGAACAGAAGCTCAAGGAAAGACAATTATCCCCTGCCCAACATGGAACACATATTGTAGAAGGTCACTGGTGCATCTAGAATATCCATGATTGATGGATTCTCTGGTTACAATCAGATATCAGCCATGCCTGAGGATAGAGAAAAAACAACCTTCACCACTCCTTGGGGAACATTCATGTATGCCAAAATGCCTTTCGGATTGATGAACGCAGGAGCAACATTTCAGCGAGCCATGGACATAGCTTTCATCGGGGAGAACGAACAGTTTGTGGTAATCTACCTAGATGACATCACGGTCTTCTCCAGGACAGACAAGGAGCACTGCTGCCACTTGAAGAAGGTTTTCCTGAAATGTCGGAGGTTTGGCTTATCTTTAAATCCCAAGAAATATTTATTTGCTATGAAGGAGGGGAAGCTATTAGGCCATATAGTATCAGCAGAGGGAGTGAGAATTGATCCTAGTAGGGTAGAGACAATTTATACCTTGTCACCTCCCAGATCGAAGAAGGAAGTTCGGGCCTTTTTGGGGAAGATAAATTTTCTGAGGAGATTCATTTCAAATTTTGCTGAACTGGTGAAACCCATCACAACCATGCTCAAGAGGGGGAATGAAGTAAAATGGACCACTGAACCTAGGGAATCTTTTGTCCAAATAAAAGGGGCATTGACTGAGGCGCCTGTGTTGATCAGTCCTGACTATTCCAAAGGTTTCCTGATCTTTTCTTTTGCTTCTTGTGATACAGTAGCAGCAGTCTTATTGCAGAAAAAAGATCAAGGGCGAGAGCAGCCTATTTCCTTCTACAGCAAGGCATTGAGAGATGCGGAACTCCGGTACGAGATCATGGAAAAGCAGGCCTATGCCTTGGTAAGAGCTCTCAAAGATTTCAGAGTCTATGTCTTGCACTCACGGATCACTACATATGTTCCTTCAGCCTCTGTGAAGGACATTCTTATACAGCCTGACATAGACGGAAGAAGAGGCAAGTGGATCGCTAAGATCTTGGAATTTGATCTGGAGATTAAGCCCACCAAGTTAATAAACGGGCAGGGTTTAGCCAAGTTGTTGGCTGAATCCAATTGCAAAGCCTTGGGGATTAACTTCATCAATGAGAAAGCTGAGTCATCCAACAAGCATCTTCAGGGTGCCTTATCACTAGAAGCTTGCACCTGGTACAAGGATATCTTGTATTTTCTGCAAGAATTAAATCCCCCTAATGGATTGGGAAAAAGTAAGGCCAGATCTTTAAAGCTCAAAGAAGTCAGATATTGCCTCATTGACCAAGCCTTGTACTGGAAGGACCCCCTAGGCGTATTTTTAAGGTGTCTGGACCTGCAAGAAGCCCAAAAGGTTATGTTTGATTTCCATAGCGGTCTCTGCTGAGGTCATCCTTTCTGGAAGACCACAGCTCATAAGATCCTCTGAGCAGGGTATTACTGGCCCACTTTATTCCTTGATGTCTGCAGAAAAATCAGAGCTTGCATCAAATCCCAGAAGTTCTCAGGAAAGCAGCAGCTCAAATCTCTGCCATTAAAGCCTATAGTAGTTTCAGCACCCTTTCAGCAGTGTGGATTGGACTTCATTGGAGAAATTCATCCTCCCGTCAAGTGGCCAACACAGACGGATCCTCACTGCAACAGACTATTTCACCAAATGGATAGAAGCTGTCCCCACCAGGAGCACTTCCCACAAAGTAATTATCAACTTATTGGAGGATATCATAGCTAGATTTGGTTTCCCTAGCAGAATTGTCACCGATAATGCCTCCCCCTTTTGGTGTGAGCCTCTAGTCAAGTTTTGTGAACAGTATGAGATCTCACTGATTCACTCTACTTCCTATTATCCTCAAGGAAATGGACTGGCAGGATCTTCAAATAAAATCCTGATCAAGCTCATTAAGAAATTGTTGGAAGACAATAAAAGAGCCTGGGATTCAAAACTCAAATTTTCTCTATGGGTTGATCGGGTGACAACAAAGAAATCCCTGGGCATTTCACCTTTCCAACTTGTTTATGGGACAGAGGTTGTTTTCCCTACTCAGCTCGCCTTATCTGTGGTGAATTTCCTCCAGGACCTTGAAGGAGAACCTGACCATATGGTCAGGAGGATTCATCATATGGTGGAAGTGCAGCAGATCAGAGAGCAGGTCATGAACATGGCCTATAATCATCAGCAGAAGATCAAGCAGACCTTTGATGGGAAAAGAAAAAAGAAATAATTTGAGCAGGGTGATCTGGTGCTCAAATGGGATGCACCTAGGCAGGAAAAGGGAAAGCACAGTAAGTTTGACGCCCTCTGGTTTGGGCCTTTCAAGATCATTGGAGTGTTTTCAAACAACACTTACAGGTTGCAGGATTTGGAAGGAAAAGAAGTTTTTAATGGCCCAGTAAATGGGCATTTCTTGAAAAAATGTTTTTTATGAGTCACAGTTGGCTCTTTTGTTTTTCTAAATATTGTTTTTATTTTCATCTTAAAAAATGACTCCATAGCCCAACAATGAGGCACTGAATATGCAAAAGAGTCCTTAGAGCATCACAGGGATGACTCTATCCCCCATGGAGCCTAATGTTAGTGACATTTCTTGTAAGGTGGGTTAGACATCAAAGGAGTGGGTTAAAAACCCACTTACCCTAAGTACCAAAATCAAAACGCGCATGTGGTAAACGATAAGCAAATCTGGAGGACAGAGATTCGAGTGCCCGGATCAACGACGTACATAGGATTCTAGAGCCCCCTCGCCTTTCTACCTTTAAGCGGAGGGGAGGGATCCAGAATCGAGGGCGCACTTCTTCAACGGCTACGATCGAAGTGCCCGGATCAACGAGGGATCCAGAATCGAGGGCGCACCTCATCAACGGCCACGCATCGGCGTCTTGATCAACGACGCTGCCAGTGGTGATTCCCCGACTTCGGCCTTTCTACCTTTAAGCATGAGGGGGGTCCGGAATCGAGGCATCTCTCCATCGGCTACGCATTAGAGCGCCTGGATAAATGGCAGCGCAGGCATTCTGGACACCCTCTGTCTTTCTGCGTTTAATCAACGTGGGGCCTCTTCCCTGTTGTGTCATCTTGCCATCTATTCATATCCCCTCTTCTAGTCCATGTGGTCCCTTCCCCCATCACATCATCCACTCACCACCTGCCAGGTGTCCCTCTCCCTTCCATGACAACTTCCCATTAAAGGCATGCCCATTATATATCATCTCCTACCCGCTCCGCTTATTGCCTTCCTCCATGTGTCTTCCCCTGCCACCTCTCTCACACCTCATCACTTCATGCCTCTCCCTCATAGTTTTGGCGTCACCACTCCTGTCATGCGCCCAATCCTTCGCGCTGGCCTCCACGCCTATTCATCAGGTCGTTTAGCTAATCCAGGTGGCAGCGTGAAGGGTCTTCCACGTCCCAAAGGTGCCGAGTTGGCCGATCCATCCTCAATCCCAATGAAGCAGTTATTGAGATTGTTGGTGGTGGTTAGATATCGCCTCCACCATAATGGGAAAGTCCAACGACGAATTAAAGGCACGTCGATTCACCCACGGAACTGTCAGGAGTTCGATTGCGTCTGCCATAGGTGCGCGATCATTCAGAGACTGAAGGTGTAGATTGTCAGAATCCATGTAGACGCAAAGTTTTAATGCAACGCCTTGATCTTGTTTCTGTTGTTGTTTTGAGTATATGTAGGCGTTTTCGCCATTTTTGTATCTATCGGTGGTAGAGAAAAGCTCCTGAATGTAAAGTTTTAACAACCACTCTGGTTTCCTGGTTGTGCATCTGTATCTGAGATTTCTTGTTTTATGACAAACAGTTTCCTTACTCCGTCTATGTTTTCGTCTCATACTAGAGAGTTCATGATCGAATGATTCACATGAAATTTTACAGTTATGTTATGATAAAGGATTTGTCGTTGCATTATTGTATTCCCTGGTCTTCTGTGTTTGAATATAAGAGGATCTTGTGTTTGGACGCTTTCTTCTCGAGTCTGTTAGGAACCTGATGTGTATGACATACCCTCGCACTCTTCTCATACAAGTCTTCCCCCTGCTCACCCTTATTACAACTCACTGTTTGAAGTTCATCTAAGACCTCACTTGCTCATGCATGCCTGGCCTAGTTTCAGAGTTGAGACAATATTGTTCTGAGTTTACTTCCATCTAATCATCCTTTATAAACAAATCGTGACATTAAACTGATGGGTGTCAGGATTTTCTCCTGCAAGCAATCCAGGAGTGACTTCCGACGCTAACACATTGTGCAATCATTTTGCAATGCAATGAAAAGTGGTTACCATATTGCATTGCTTTGATTACATGAATATCTAACACCTGGTCTTTTAGCCAATACGACAACTATTTTGAATTGGTAGAAGTATATTGTAAATATGGAAATGCCATATGAAAAAGGGAATATATAAGTGGGTGGGTTATTTTTTTTTCAATGGATATCATTAATATTCAATGTAAACATCTATGTTTGGTCCCTCCATGGCAGTAATATTGTCAAATTGTATTCGAATAGTGATAAAATAGTTGATGTGTTGTCATTTGAAACACATATAGTTCATGTTCACTATGATCCATTACTAAGGATAAATACAATGAAATATGTGATCAACATTGTGACCAACACATACTGGGTGAAGTTAATACACATAGAAACAAGCATGATAAAGATACAATGCTCACATTGAGGAAAAGTATGTGTCATAATGTATTGGTTCTTGCACATGTACTCAGTTTGGACATGTAACGAGAAGACTCCAAGATACAAAAATGCACAATGTGAGGATAAAGTACAATATAAAATAGCAGTGTAGTTGCTGGATTGGGTTGTCATAAAGCAATGAAACTTGTAGTTGTCACACTTAGTTACCATAGACTAAAACAAATGGCATGTGAAACAAACAAATTCAATTGTGTTTTTTCTACCCAACAAGGGGTGAAAAGGCATGTACATGGAGAAGATGGAAGTTTAATCAATGCGACATGATTTGGCAGTAAAAGAGAAAGTGTTACAAAATATTTGTTTGCAACTAACGATGTTCACTTATCCTCTATCATTTAGAGCATACAAGCTATCATTGATGAAGAAGAACCTCCTCTATCATTTAGAGAATACAATCTATCATTGATGAAGAAGAACCTTACTTTGAGAGAAGGAAAGAATGAAAAAGTGTTAAACATGTTATTAGGTCCTTTAAAGGCTTAATTTAAGAGAGTGTTGTAGCTTGCATCACTACAGGGTGCCTACAGGGTGCAACACCCTCAAGTGTCACATGTTGTTGATGATGTTTTGGTAGCTGCGGGAGGTATTAACCTCCAAGTGTAACCTTTGTTCTTAGAATAGAATATTTTAGAAGTAATAGAACAATTAAACATATGTGTGAAAACCCTAGAAGAGCATACGACCAAAGGAAAATAATAATAAAGAAAGAGAAGTCGACCATGCTAGAAAAAGTTAAAGTAAATTATATTTTCCAGAGAAGACAGGTTGGACCTATGGGAAAATTTCACTAGAAGAATAAGTATAAATGAGGTGACACCTTAGATTATTTCTACACTCACTCACTTAGCAAGCAAGTATGAGGAACAATAGTTGTAGTTACATTAGAAGGAGGCACAAGTCTAGAGAGGGTGGTGTAGTAGGTGGTGTAATCTCAGTCTCTCTAGTATCTCACTTGTGTGATTTTCTTAGTAAAGGTGCACTTCTATTAGTAGAGGTATGTTCTTTTGGTATTGTGTTGTTACTACAACAATGGTGTTTCTGGTTAGGGTTTATCTCTTGGTTCTAGTGTAGACTTTCCAGAATCATTTTATCTAAGAAAAGGTTAGTGTGCTCGGGGGTGGCATAGTTAATGTCTATGGTTTTGGGAAAATGATGTGAGAGTTTCTATGGTTAAATGGGCATACCAAAATTTTAAGATGGGATCAGAGCTAGTTTCCTTCATAATAATCTAACTGCTCGAAGGAAGATCCTCAGTTTACCCCATAGGGTTTCATCATAAAACCCTAAGTCTACAGTACAAATTGCAATTCCAGTGCCTTGCTTCGTTCTAGTTGGAGTGCCAATTGAAATACCAGTTGTAGTGCTAGTTGCAACACCAGTTGCAGTTCCTCTAGTCTAGTGAAGTTTCTTATAAATCATTGAGAAACTCATTGAAAGGATGTTGAAATTATTCTTTCCCTAGATCAACTTGCCTACCATTCTTTCAACAATTAGGGTTTCTGTTTTGCAGCAACATCAAACCCTAACCCAAATTCGTTGGGCACTTTTAGTGAAGATTTGGGACCAATTTTTGGTTGTCCTGTTGTGCCTTACCCTAGCACATCTCTAGCCATCTTGAAATTACTAGTTGGAACAATTTGAATTTTTAGGATTTCTCATTACTTGTAGTTGGTTTTCGCTCCTACGAGAGGTATTTACTTGTGTATGTTTAAACTATATAATTATCTTAAGGGTGTTTGGAGAAGGGATCTTTTGTCTAAGAAAAAAAATAGTATATCCAGAGGGATCTCAGATCCAACACATTCATAGGAACAACGCACTCCAGGTTTGATTGTTTTGATATGCCTCTAACTCTTATGACATTATTGTGACCTTATGAAAATCTAGTTGTCTTTTGATCTATTGAAGTTATGATTATCATACTAATCTTTGGTCAAATTTAAAGTCATAAGATGAATCTAGTCAAAGTATTAGATTGATTAAGGTTGAGATTTTCAAGTTTACTTGCATTATATAACCTAACTCAAATTTCTATCAAGAAAGCATATTGTCTCAGTATAAGGGACCGGTTAAAGAGAATACTTGTAATCTTGAGTGAAGGAGACTAGAAAGAATAGCAACAACACCCATTCTTGAAGATAAGACTCCAGGTTCTAGGTTTGATTGATTAAATTGATAAGTTTCCAATTTGCACATATCAAGCTTGATAATTGCTACATTACAAGTTGTGACAACAATCCTTGAAAGGTTCTATTACTGCTAGATACAATGAATACTTGGTAGCATGTGAGTACTATTTATATAAATTCTTATTCTACTTGTTTCCAAGATGAACTAACATCTCTTGTAGGAGATACTTTGTTTTTCTTCCAGGAAGGTCACCTTGGTAATGATATGTTGATTACCTTGAAATTGTCATTTATTCTTATTAACATAGATATGTTCTTATGAAAATGTTGTTATATTGGAAATACTTTTTCTCTTGTTGCTCTTGTCTCTGGTAGGCTATCTTGTAAATTCCATTGAGGGCCTACCCAAAATCATTGCAGTAACCAAGAAGAGACCAGCATTGTCCCATGACACTTTGTAGGATGCAAATATATATAGCATTGATGAGCCATATCATGAGAAGGAACAAATGGACCCACCAGTGGTGAGGTAGGTGACCACACCAAGTACCAACTCATAAGGAGCTATATTTCAGAGACTGTTAGCCATCAGGATCTAGTAGGGAGGAGTAGTCTCCACCGGCCCATTCATAGGAGACTTTAGAGAAATTCATCACACATAGAGGGAGTAGATGGCTCTGAAGATTATATGTTAGGATATTTAGACACTTAGGAGTTAGTTAAGATCTACTTGGTCTAATGTTTCGTTAGGTAAAAGTGTGTTTCTTAGTGTGTTTCTTTAGTATGCATTAGTATGCATTTGTAGTTAGGAAATATGACGGTCACGATATGTTCCCGACATAAAGTGATCTGACGGTTCATACTCTCCTCGATATTAATGACCATTGATCTGTGGCTTAACACCCAATCAATCCATGATCTCTATTTAAAGAGCATGGAGGGTCATTTGTTGATGATCGATTGTGAGAAACTCTCTTGTAAAATCTCTCTGTAATATTTTTCTTTTGCATTAATAAATTGCTACAAGTGGTCGCGTTGGCTGGGGCCATGGATGTTTCCCCATAGGGGTTTTACCACGTGAAAACATAGGTGTGTTGATATTTTATCTAGTTATGTGGGTGGTTACTGAAGGAATACATGTTTTTCTGAACATGGTATCAGAGCCTGTTTGAAGACCTTCTCCTGTTGTAGATCGAGATCGTGAAGTCGGTTGCCACATCTCCATTTTTTGTCATTTTCGTACATTTTTCGGCTGAGAGGACTATTCCATTGCGTATGGAGCTTGTTTTAGTCAGGAGCACTTTTTGTTTCACTCGAAAAGGTTTCCATTTTCCCAATATACAACCATTTTAGTCATATCCAAAGGTATAAAGCCTGAATACACATTTTTTAAATTTTTGCATAGTATCATTTTGGTTTTATTTTTGTTTTGTATTATTTATTTCTGGGTTGCTACTCCTTTAGATCTGCATATTCTCTTTTCCCCGCGTCCTGTGTGATCTCGTAAAATAATAAACATATAGGAAAAGGTGCATCTTTCAGGTAAGCTAACTGACATCTAACCCTTGTTGTCATTGAGAAGATAAATTTTTTTCTTGCGTGAAAAAAGTTTTTTTTTAGCATGCTCTCCAAGGCCGTCTACAACAATGATAACAACAACACCCCCAATCCTCTTCCTAAAAAATACAATATGTTTTGCTAGACCATTTGGTTAAAAGTTGCCTTATTAAGTAAGAGATCTTGAGTTCAAGTCTCTCTTTTGTTACTTTCCTTGAAAGTGTTCATGCTCAAACTGTAAAGTGTATTTCAGTTCAAGTATAAAAGTGAATCACTATAAGTAGCTTTAATATTTTATTTTTGAGTTATTTATTTTGCATGCAACTTTTCTTTTATAAAGTAACTTCATTGTAAAAGTGATCTCCACTTCTCTTTATAAAAGTGGGTCACTTCATAAAACAAATTACACTATTGGTCCTTTGGTTACCTTTTAATCCCTTTTTAAAAATGACATAACTCTCACATCCGAAGTTCATTTTCAGTGTCGTTTTTTGTAAACCGCATAATTTTTCGAGATATTTAGTTTTTAAATCCATATTATCTGCATAACTAATATGGATTCTACAAACAATATCTTGCTTACCAACACCAACTACTTCTAATGGAAATCTCATATGGAAGATTTATTAAGAAGTGAAGGCTTGTACCAGATTAACTTGGGAAAGGAACAAGCACCCACTGATGATGATAAGAAATTCAAATGGGCTAATAGGAGTGATGAATCACATGCACTAATCGGAATGCCCATCTCTCTTGATTTAAGGTTCCACCTTAAAGAAATTGATCAGCCTAATGAATCTTGGGAAAAGATTGAATCTGTGTTTGGTAAACTCAATATTATTCGAGCACAACAGTTAGAAAATCAAGTACTGACCTTAAGTCTGAGTGATTTTTATTTCCTTGGAGACTATCTATCTAAGTTTAAAACACTCAAAATTTTATGTGAATAATGTGAGATAGAAATGGAGGAAGAGCGTTGCATCTATCTTATTATTTCTAAGCTAGGTAGTGCATATTCTGTGTTTGTATATACCTTTTATTCCATAAGAGATGCTCTAAAGAAATCTTATCAAAAACCAACTCTTGAGTCCTTTTGTGTTGCTTTGATTAGAGAGGAAGATAAGCTTGTACAACTTGGAGTGATAATCACTGCAGGTACATCCAACAAAGCCTTAGTTTCCTAGCATAAAGAGAAACCCAAGTATCCCAAGAAGCAACATCCTCACTACAACAAAAATCAACATAAGGGTCTGAAACCTGCTCAGACAGCTTCAACTCCTAATGGTGACAAAGAAGCAAAATATAAAAATTACAAGACTGACATACATTGCAACTTTTGTGCTAAAGATGGTCATGTTGAGTGCAAATGTTTCAAGAAGATGGAAACTCTAGAAGAAACGATGAAGAAGCACAACATAAATATTGATTCTACTTCTTCTTCTTCTTCTCATGGACATGTACTTTCCTCTTCTGGTTTCTCCTTCAATACAACTTCTACTTATTCTTCGGATGAATGGATTATTGATTCAAGATCATCTTATCATATGGCTAAGGATAAAGACATATTTTCTACTCGAAATGAATGTAACACCAAGAAAGTATTTGTTGGTGATGATATATCTCTTAGTGTTGTAGGATTTGGAATAGTTCAAATAGATAATGGTCATTGCGATGATGCATTATGTTTTCTAAGTCTTTCTTGTAACCTTCTATCAATATATCAAATCACTCATTCAAGTGAAGGTAAAACCATAGAGTTTTGACCTCACCAGGCTGTAATCAACGATCTAAAAGATCCTAAGCATGTTCTTGAAACTGGAATTGTTGATGATGTTTGCAAGTTGTACAAGTTTGACAACTTTGGGTGATCATCTTTTTCATCAGTTTTTGTTGCTCATAGCGATGAGTTGAGAAAATTTTGGCATGAGCGGTTTGGTCATCTAAACTATCGCTCATTGAAACAACTATGTAATCAATAGATGGTGACTGGTCTTCCTCCTATTTCATGCAGATATGGTGTTTGTGCCGGTTGTGTTCTTGGAAAACATCATCGGGACAGTTTTGACAAACGTGCCTCTTGGCACGCCTCGAGCCCTTTCCAACTTGTTCATAGTGATTTGTGTGGTCCACTTTCTTTTCCTTATTTTTCGAGGTGCAAGTATTTCTTAACTTTCATTGATGATTTTTCCAGACGTACTTGGGTTTACTTCTTAAAATTTAAGAGATAAGTTTTTGACAAGTTTTTGGCCTACAAGGCCCTTGTAGAAAATAAATCTGGACATCAAGTTCAAAAGTTAAGAAGAGATAATGGAGGTGAATATGTGAACAATAATTTTACAAGTTACTGCACTACACGAGGCATTCAAATGCAACACACTATTCCATATATGCCACAACAAAATGGTGTTGCTGAGAGAAAGAACCACACATTAAAAGAAATGGCTAATTGTATGATCCAATATAAGGGATTAAGTCTAAAGTATTGGGCGGATGCAATCAACTATGCAAATTACATAGTTGATCGCACTCCCACAAAGGCTCTTAAAAATATAACACCAGAAGAAGCTTGGATTAAAATTAAACTAGATGTAAGTCACTTCTATGTATTTGGCAGTATAGCATGGGCTCTTTGTTTATATAGAAGGATGTGCATCCTCGCCTTATTTATTGTTCCTAAGTGGATTTCTCCACAAGCGCATTTGAAAGAATAACTCTTAAGAATAGGTTTTCTACAAAATTGGGGTAGAATTATAGTTCCAAATCCCATATATATTTTAGTAATATGGAAACTCAAATTACGGTCTTTAAATGTTCAATTATAAATAAAAATTACATAGTATTCACTGCAAAAGTACATTTAATGCAACTTGGTTAAATAATTAGCTTTCCAGTTGATGGTAATCATAATTCCACTATCCCTAGAAGATGAAATTAGCTTTGTATTTCATTTTCTGAGTCTCATTTATTAGCTTTCAAGAATTCCACTAATCCCTTACAAATAAAGTGCACAACCTTTCCCTTTGAAGAAGTCGTTATGTCCTACCTTGGAGCCATGATGGGTTGTAGCCAAGAAGCAGTAGAACTCAACACCCAACCCCTTACTCACCGAGATGCTGGCACTATAAATATTTGGCATGTTAGAATTATTGGTGTAACATTATAATCTATACATGTGTCCACAACCCATTCATATGTATCATTAGGTTACTTGTAATAATGTCTAATTCTATACTTTATTCTTTTATTCTATTACTAGGTGTGATTAAGGCCACCCTAGTCAACTTTAATATGTAGGCTCAATAAACCTCTTAGGGAGTGCACCCTACTTATGTCAGTCCAAAAAACCTCTTGATAGGATGACCTACTTGATTTGCATATAAATACACAACTCAAACCTCATTTATAAATCATCTTTTTACATCATTGAGCTAAGGCTCTCTAATACAAGTGTTTGAAGCCTATGGGCACTACATTTTGGGAATTCTCTAGTGGTTGGGATATATTCTCTTTTGTGTGCATTTGTGCATCTCATGTATACTGCACTCATGCTTGGGAAAAATTTTCTCCCTGGCACACTATTGGTTCATCCCTAGTGCATTTCTTTAGTGTTGGTTCTCTTTTTACTACAGATTGTTGGTTTAGCATTTTAGCTCCATTAGATCCCCTCTTTCTATTTATGCTCGCAATGAGGCAGGAAGGACATATAAGACATCAAAGCAATGATTCACACACTACATTTAACCTTGGATGGGCTTCTGTATGATGAGGAAGATGGGTTTATGGAGGAGGATACTATGATTAGTGAATCTATGTGACCTTGAGATCCCTTTTCCTTTCAAATTTAATGTTTTTTTTTTTTCTCAGTTATTTCTTTCTTCATGGGACCTACAAGCATTATGTCCTAATACTGTCTATTATTCTTTTATTGAGATCATTTTTTACTTCATTTTCTTATCCTTATAATATAGATATATGATGAACATGGTTTTAACATTTTTAGAATCCCCAAGATTCACATGTTTGTTTACAATCACTGGGTGGGTTATAATACTAAGACTACTCATGAATGTGCTTTATGATATGCTCAATGAGAAGCTAAGGATGTACCTCTCAAAGGTATTTTATCAGTTTTTGGCCACACCTTGATAGACATTTTTGTAGAAATATGTGATATCATATAAATTTCTTCCTTTTATTTACCAAAAAAAAAACAACTAACATGGCTAGAAACAACCCTATGTCAACCTATCCATAGAAGGATTCAAACTTGTGTTCAATATTAATTCATCTCCCAAAGAAACAAAAATATATATTCCTACCTTGCTAAGTGGAATTGATACTTGTGGATCATGTCCACAACTAATTTCTACTGCATAGTGGACAGACCAATATTCTACAAGTTTCTTTGCATTTTTCTCTTGACATTTTATCAATTGTCATATCTATTACAAAAAACAAATTGTTGGTCAAACCCCAATATTGTTTTCAAAAAGGGGCCAATTAGAATATAAACCAAGGTCTTTGCACATAAGTTTGTAATAACCATCATCAACATCCATTGACAAATGGTCTTCTATTTTATGGAATGGTTCATGAACATAGGTGAAACTTACAAATTTTTCTCGACAAAGAATACTTTGAACTTAAAACAATGACAACTTTACAAAAATTCACATGTAGAAATAAATTGAATATTAATAAAACCTTCTTCCACCTGTATTTTCCAGACATTATTGTTTATGAGCATTGTTGGATGTTGAAGACTTTCCTTCAAAAACCATTAAGACCTCACCAGCCTGTGCCAAACAGTGATCTGAAAATTCCTTCAGCTCTTTGTCTCCCTTTTCAAAAGGTAAAGGGTAAGCTAAATCACTATCCAAATTATACTAAGAATAGATTATGATAAACTTAGTGTGATAGAGTATTCTTTATTATTCTCTCATCTCCTTTTATACTCTTTCTTTCTTGAAAGCCTAGACACTATAAACTTTAAAGGAATATTGACACTAGTGATTATTATTCGCGGTTCAACTATTATAATTAATTAATGTATTAGTTAATCAATCATTTTTGTATTCTCTTGTTAATTCATTATTGACTAGGAGAATAAGGTACATGGAATTTACTTGCCTTTGATACTTCTCCCAAAATTCAAAAGCAAACCTTGTTTCCCTTTGACACCATTTTGGTCATCTTGTTATTGTTATTTAATTGAATCCTTGTAATTTTAAGTGATCTATGAATAATCTCTCTTTCTTCCTCTATCCAAAACATGAAAATACAAAAAAATCATTGGCAATACCATTTATGTGGGACTTACTATAAGATGATAAGAAAATATAAGACTTTCCTACAATTTGATATGAAGTCTATCTCCAAAGGACCTTCTAGCCTAATTTCTCTGTTACTCTTCTCTTTTCCCAAAAACATAGCTTCCCATCTTCCATCCTAATCATCTCTAATTTATAATAATGATCATTTATTCTACCATATTAATCCTTTATATGTGGGAAAAAAACAAATATTTTGCTATATTGATTTCATGTTCAATGCTTGACGAATCAAACTTTCTAAAGATAGCAATGAATACAATTAAAAAAATTATGACGCACCGTAATTCCACGAAAATGGTACATGTCTTACCATATCTTCATCAAAGTGTCTTATCAAGGCAGGCTTATGAGAACTAAATAAACTTCCCTATCCCCTCATCCTTACCCTCTTGTAAAGATTATTTTCAAATAATCAAATAATGACTTCTCAAAAACCTTCTACCACCTCTTTCTTCTAAAACATTTCCAAATACACCTTAACAATTTCTTCTAAAACATTACCAAATACACCTTAAGACATCATGACTCTAATTTTTCTTTTGTCCATTCAATTTCATTAATTAATACATAGTATATTTCATTAATACATTAATTTCATTAATTAATACATGGTATTGCATCCAAAAAAAAGAAACTTTGGGGATAACTCTTTTTACAAATAATAAATTTAAAACATAATGAAATCATAGATCCTTTTCGTTTTCTTTGAATTAAAAATCAGTCACTTAAGCACTTAAGTATCTTGCACTAGTACAGATCCAGATTGTTTTGGTCCTAGTCATTCAAAAGCAATGAATCATAATATGACAACAATCATATTATCTATTGGGGTTGCTTATGTGCCAAAGAAAGTGCCCCACATCTAAAGTTTATGTCCGAGATATACAAGTTGTAATTCGAACCACTTTCTACGCATAACAAGACAATCCTTTCCAGCCTTTCTTTCCAGCAGATCAATAAGCATTATTATCCAGTCAATCAAGAAAGAGTCTTTTGGCCGCCATGGTCGTTGCATCTATTGCTACAAATATCAAGCTACATCTGGATTACTGTCTTATTCAGCCACTTGGCTCTCATGCATTTCTCTTTAAAAAGTATTCCTTTTATCAGCATTTAAGTCACTCAGCACTCGATGTTATTCAAGAGTCCGTTACAATTTTAAGGAGCCAAAACCAGTATGGTACATTGGGCATGGTCTCAAAGCTATGTATCTAGATTGTGATTTCAGAATCAGTGTGCTCAAATACCAAACAAGAGGCTCAAATACCAAAATACCAAACAAGAGGCTGAAATAACAAAATACAATGTCCACTTCCTACACATACAAGAAAACTCTATGAGAATAACAAAGATAGAGAGGATTTTCGCCATTTTTGGACATAAGCAGAGCATGATTGTAAATTGTCAAAAATAGATTCCCTCAAAACATTGGAATGTTCATTGCTACTTTCATGTCTCTATTTTCAAAACTTGCTCCACTAAAATCTCAAGAGTATAACATTCTCAATATTTTATATTGACTCGTGCTCTTAGTAATTGTTATTTACCCATTAATTATCGCATTTTATTTAATGGTATACCGCAGTATTTATTATCACTAATGGATTCAATACAAGGCAGATATCGGGCCTCAAAAAACAAATTGTATTGAACTTACTTGCAGGGTGCCGCACTGGAAGCCTGCATCTGTGCATGTCTCTCTTAAGGCCAGATATGTAGACCATGCATCTCTGAAATATAATGCAATGAAAGCCCAATATGTAATATCATCGCTATGAAATTTAACCATGTTCAGATTCTCAATGACACTTATCAATGAGATACTCCTAGCCATATGTACAAGTTAAGGTTCAGCCTTTGTAGCTGCAGGAGCTAGCTTAATTTATCGAAGGTATGCTGTTTTTATAATGTCTGATTTTTCGATTATATATCAATGTGCAATATATCTTGGGAATACCAGATAAAATTCATTCAATATGACAGTGAGATGGGATCTACATCAATAGATTCCTGGTCTCTACAATAAGTTGACATGCACAACGTGATATTCCAGTCAACCGCTTGCAGTACAACACGATGGAACATGAGCAGCACACTGGCTTCTGAAGACAAATATTCACAAAATATGAAAATTGTTTTGACATACCATGCACAAATTACTAAAGATCCAAGTGAGGATCCCAGGATAGGATTTTTCACTTCTCATCCACGATAAATCATGTCAAGTACTTCTGTCAATTTTCAGTACAACCAGCCATTCTACTCAAACTCCCTTTCAAGAGTTTGATTGTGAATCAAAAAAATGTTGCCAAAGTTAAGTGCAGTGCAATGCAATATTAAGAGAAAAATGACAAATTGAAAGTTTAAAAATTAATATTATATANTTCAGTACAACCAGCCATTCTACTCAAACTCCCTTTCAAGAGTTTGATTGTGAATCAAAAAAATGTTGCCAAAGTTAAGTGCAGTGCAATGCAATATTAAGAGAAAAATGACAAATTGAAAGTTTAAAAATTAATATTATATATAATAGTCAATTGGGTTTAACGGCAGTTGAGAGTAGCTTTATCCTCACCCAGAATCAATTCCAACAGAATCAATTCCAACAACTGATATGTTGAACTTTTAATGAGTATATTGTTGTATTAGTCTTGATTCCTTAAGTCTTGAAGAAACTATTTTACCTTGAATATTATCCTAGGAATGAAGGGAAGTGCCCAATAATTTCTCCCAAATATATATTTCAAGCAAACAAATATTACATACATTCAAAAAATCTTGGTTAATTGATATAAAAAACAAGTTTTACACTTTAAACATTTCCGCAACTGAACAGGTAAATAACAATGAGTTTGTTGGGTTGTGGTCTAGCGGCATGCCAAAGCGCTTGCTATAAAGATGATCCAGACTCAAATCCCAGATGGAAGGATCCAGTAGAAATCCCATCGAGACAGAGTGAAAGTCCCGGCAACGTTGATGGCCCATCAATGCAGGAAAATATTAAGCATAGCTTTGTTTGCAGGTTATGCACAAATGTTTCTGATTAAAAAAAACCAGGAGAATGGGAAGGACAAATAGTTAAAAAAAAGTGATATTTAAAAAAAAAAAAAAA
>SNQJ01S0031577.1:0-22828 GCA_010110895.2 Picea sitchensis | reverse complement strand
TCCCCTTCCTTCCACCCAAGAATATATGAGAGATAATAAAACTTTACATTAAATCATCACCATCAACCAACCATCACATAGAACCTGATAATGCTTTCTGAGACTTCTTCAACTTCTACAATTATTAAATTCTTGGAATACTCTGATCCTGTATAAAATATTACTCAATGTATTCTCTGAAACTCCTCTAAGTTTCACTCCTTGAATCCTCCCCAAAAAGAAGTTATAGAGAGAATGGTAGACCTTATTCAATTATGGTTTATTCAGGAGAGCGAACTTGTACAAAATGAATCATTCTCAATATTTAACACCAGATTCTGAAACTCACACATAGGAAACTAAAGCCCGTTCTCTTTCCAATGAAATTGGTCTCACTTCATTTGGATTCTCTATGAATAAGTTATGACTATTTTACCCAGAATACCTTATAACACATCACCAAAAGACTTCTTCCTCCCTTGAAATCCGATCTTCTTTTCTTCAGATTTCCTCTAAAATTCGACTTGTGTATAAAATGAATGTATAATGATATGTATTTATACCCTTTATGCCACTTCCTTTTAACATTAGGGCTGACCTGACACTTTCTTATTTTGTAATTATTTTATTTAATTATATTCAGAGCTGACCTGTACTTCCTTCTTCAATTCACTTTGTCATCTTCAAAAATTAATTTCTCCTCAACCATGAGGATCCACCCGAAACAACATGATGTATACTATCCATCCATGGGTGTTGTGTCTGCATGTGCATTGTCCTTCGTGTCCAAATACCTTCATCAATCTTGGATTCCAAAATCAATTACTAGGGTTGACATCAATGACAACAACCAAGCTTCCAACAAGATTTATAAAACCAAGAAAGACACAAAAGGAAATGTGCCAAAGAAAAAGGGAAGGTTAGTTGTAAGAGGTTTTACACAACAACCTGGAATTGATTTCAATGAAACATTTGCACCAGTTGCATGCATGGACACAGTCATAATTATGCCAACCATTTTCGCGCAATACAAGTGGTCAGTTTATCAAATGGATGTAAAGTCAACATTTTTGAATGGAGATTTATAAGAATAAGTATATGTCAAACAACCACAAGGCTACGAGGTTACAAGATAAGAAGACAAGGTGTAGAGATTGAATAAGGCACTGTATGGGTTAAAGCAAGCTCCTAGAGCTTGGTACATTCAGATAGATTCCTATAATACACATAATGGATTTAAAAAAAGTGAAAGTGAACCAACATTGTACATCAAAGGAAATCCGAAAGGTAACATGTTAATTGTTTATTTATATGTAGATGGTTTGATATTTACAGGTGATTTTGGCATAGAAGAATTTAATTCAGTCTTGAAGGATGAATTTGAAATGACTGATTTGGGGCTTATGAGATATTTTTTGGGTATTGAAGTACACCTATCCAAAAATGGTACATTTATCTCATGTTCTAAATATGCGAATGAAATATTGAAAAGATTCAATATGATAAACTCCAAAGAATCCCCAACACCTTCCATAACAGGATTGAATCTAAGAAAGGAAGATAATGTGTCCAAGGTGGATCCCTCACTGTTTAAAAGACTGGTAAGAAATATTATGTATCTAACCACGACAAGACCTCATATTATGTATGGAGTGCTAGGGGTGAAATCATGAAGATGGGTGTCTATTTTGCTTGTTTTATGAGGAAAAAACTATATTTTCACAAGTTCTTCAACTTACAACATACAAAAGTATTTTTTTTATTTAGTATTTAACTTTACAGTAAAAACAAAAGTTTTGAACAATTTTGTTAGCTTTCCGATGAATATTTTTCTAATTTTTTTTATTAAGATTTGACATGTCAATTTGACAATTGTTTAACAGTATGTTCCTTAAATATGAAAGGAAAGATAATGAGTTATTTCCCCCCCCCCAACAATATATCTATTATTAAAATTTTGTTTTTAACAAACGAAATATACTGCAACAATCTACAGAGACTCTATTTTATTATGACTATAATTTTGAATCGAACGGATGAATATTATAATTTCTAGAATTTTTAAACACATGTTTTCCCCCACCTTGTATCTATCTTAATTTTTACTTAAAAGTAAAATCTAGAAATACCCTTTTGAAAAGAACAATTTAAGGATTATGAATATAATTTTTTCTAAATTTTTCACTGTGTATTTTTAGAGATATAGACCTTTGGTTTCACTGAATCATAATGTCAACTGAAAATATTATTGATGCAGACCCCTTGCCCTCGGGCTGAGATCCACACAGGATCATTCTAATTTCTCCACGAGTCAAAGAGAATCCTTCGGTTCCCTGCTAAAACCTTCAATGAATCTGATCCATAGGTCCTTCATGAAAACTCCACTTGCACCACGTGTACCAGGTGTGAGTCTTCGCCTCCACATGACCACAACTCGGGCCTTAGCGCAAGTGCTTTTCGCAACTCGCAACTCTCGAGTTCGTGAGTCGAAGACCCTCGAATCCTCTTTTCCAAACCTCTGATACCCGAAATGCCGATACGGGTATGGTTCCTCCTTGTTAGCACCTCACACACATAACCATCAGCTAGGGCTAAGTTGCCAGCACGCCTTGCAACTCGCAACTTCATGAGTTCGGGTGTTGAGTCCTCGTGCTCCTCCTTCGCAAATCCCCGAGACACGATAAGTCAACAATGGTTGACTCCTTCCCAGAAGATGTGTGTCCACCACCTGTCACCTACTTCTATCTTTTCTCTGGGCACTATTACTATGTCACCTTTCAACCACACGGTCGCCAGCAACTGGATGTGCCACGTGTTCACACGAGCCCTCGGTGCTCGGCACTTCGCGACTTCTGTAGTCGAAAAGAAACTCTCTCGTGTTTTGGATCCAACGGTCTGGATCTCCATCTCTATTCCTCGCAACTTGAAACTTCGTGCAAACCAAGAAATTTGGTCTAGCCTCCAAACTCACAAACCCCAAGTTCATGATATGATCCAATGACATACGCAAAGCATGATCAATGAATCACGTTGATCCTGGATCCTAAGGTGATGGGTTTCACCGGCCTCTAATCACCTTACAACTCTGCCAAATCCAATGACTCTCGCAACTTCACACTTCCTTCATGAAGGCTTCTCACCGTCCATACGACTCCACTGGATCCTATGGTCCTCGTGACTTCGCAAACTCTCCACGGAAAATTTTGACCACTCAATTCAAGCTTCAATGACCTCTGCCAACAACTAGGTGTTCTCCCACCTGAACTTAACTTCTATGCGATGGTTTCGATATCCATATCCCTTTGACTAGTTCAAAAGCGTTATCTCTCTTGAGCTTTCACTTGCAAACTCAAGGCTTCCAAAAGGCTCCTGCTTGCACTCCTTGCAGCAAACTTTCAAATAACTTCTGGTTATTTGAGTCTTCGACCCTGTGCATTCTTTGCAACAGTAGTCCTTCAACCTTCACCTTAGTTGATAAGTACTATGTCTTCCACCAGCCTGCGCACACCTTGCACGACTCTGTGCTTCTCCTGCACTTCTACGGGTATGAGAACAACGATATCTCTCGTCAATGCATACCTTGCGGACGTTCACTGCACTCCTTGCAGGAAATTCTCAGGAAGAGAAACAATTGAAACTCATTCTTCTTCTCTCTCAGATTTCATACATTCAACATGAAATCATATACACAATACAACATTGAGATAAATGCATAACAAAGAAACAAAATAATTGTAAACATACCATTCAACTAATGTAAACAGTAAGCATCATAACACCATGAAAGTTGAGTCAAAGATTTATATATTAACTCAAGTGCTCTTGTACATGGGTTTTTCTCCATAGCTCTCTACTATAGCTCTCAAAGATGATAATGTTACAATGATACAATGGTGAGGGTGTCTATATATGTTTTCCCTCCTATGCTTCTAAACTGTCTAATCTATTAAATCAAATCTACGTACTTTCATTAATTGAATTAAATGCCTATTACATTCTACAGATGAGAGTAATTCCTCCAGATCTGTTCATATCTCCAAGACATAAATGAAATTATGCTTCCCCTAGCTTATTACATTATTGCTTTAGTTTTCAAAATTCAAAACGTTTTCATAAAAAGTACTCTTTTTGCATCCGCGCATTCAGTTGTTCCTTTGGCTAAGTGCATTCTTTGGCTTTGTATGATGCTCCTGCATCATACTCCCTTGCTTGAAAATTTTCATGGAGTCCTGTTCATGAGCTCTTGCACGGTCTATCCATGCTTTTGAATTTCTGCTTCATCCTCCCAACTGGCATCTTCAGCTGGATGTCCCTTCCACTTGACCAAGTATTCAAAATACTCTTTCCTCCTGGTCTTTCTTCTAATCTTTTTGTCAATTATGCTTTCCATCTGCGACTTTTCAGCTACAGGCATTTGTTTTGTCCTTTGAACTTCTTCTTGCTCATCCTCTGCTCCTACTTCTTCAGCTTTGTAAGGGTACAAATCCGCAACATTGAATATCGGTGAGATTCCGAGCCCATTGGGTAATTCAATCTCATATGTGTTTGCCCCAAATTTCTTGATGACCTTGCACGGTCCAATCTTTTTCATCTTGACCTTGTTATACGTTCCCCTCAGGAATCTCTCCTTCCTCAGATGTGCAAGAATCAGATCACCAACTTCAAATTGAAGTTCTCACCTGTGTTGATCTACGCTCCGCTTGTATTCTTGACTTGAACTCTGCAATCGCTCTTTGATTCGGTTGTGAAGCGCCTTGATTCCTTATGCAAAGTCCTCTGCACTAGCACTCCTGAATTCAGCTTGTTCAGAATCTTTCAATTCAGAATCTCCCCTTGGCTGCATTCCATATACAATCTGGAATGGACTCTGCCCCGTGCTTCTATTGAGTGAATCATTGTAAGCGAATTCCACCTGTGGCAGAATGTGATCCCACTGACTGTGGTGTTTAGTCACTAAGCCTTTTAACAAATCTCCCAAGCTCCTATTTACGACCTCTATCTGTCCATCTGTCTGAGGATGAAACGCTGGGCTAAAATAAAAACTTGTCCTTCCATAAGGTCCTCCAGAAATGTCCCACGAACTTGGTATCTCAATCATAAATGATACTCCTTGGCAACCCGTGAAGTCTGACGACTTCCTTGAAAAATAGGTTCGCAATATGAGCTGTGTCACTGGTTTTCTGGCATGGTATGAAATGTGCCATCTTTGAAAATCTATCGACTACCACAAATATCGAATCATATCCTCTCTATGTCCTTGGTAGTCGCAATACAAAATCCATGCTCGCTGCGTCCCACAACCTTTCAGGTATGGACAATGGTTGGTATAACCTTGTGTTTTGCCTTTTTCCTTTCGTGCGCTGACAAATTTTGCACCTGTCCACAAATTTCTTGACAACTGTCCTCATCCCTGGCCAAAAATATGAGTCATTCAACTTTGAGAATGCCTTCTCATGACCGAAATATCCGGCCAATCCTCCGCTGTGTTTTTCCTTTAGAAAATTCTCCCTCATGGAGCATTTTGGAATACATAGTTGATTTCCCCTGAAAAATAATCCATCTTGGATCATGTATTCAGTTCATTGGATTCTATGCCTAATAATTGGATTCTCAGATGCCTCATATGCCTCTTAAAATCTGGGTCATCCCTATACATTTCTTTGAGGTTATCAAAACCTAAAGTCTTGACTCTGAATTCCTGCATAAGAAAACATTTCTTGCTCAAAGCATCAACAACTTTGTTAGCAGTTCTAGAAATATGCTTAGTCACAAAAGTAAAATTCTACATGAATTCAACCCATTTAGCATGTTTTTGGTTCAACTTCTCCTGTTGAGTCACGAATTATAAAGCGTGATTATCTCTATACAAAACAAACTCCTTGGGAACCAAATAATGTCTCTGTTTCTTCAGTGCTTGTATGACTGCATAGAATTCTTTGTCATATGTGGAATACTTAATCTTCGCTTCATTCAGTTTTTCACTGAAATATGTGACCGGCCTGTCATCTTGGCTCAAGACTGCTCCAATTGCAAATCCACTCGCATCACACCTAACCTGGAATGTCTTGCTAAAATATGGCAAAACCAGAATTGGTTTCTCAGTGATCTTCTTCTTGAGTAGATTGAAGTTCTTCTCTGCCTCCTCCGTCCAGTGAAAAGATTTATGTCTTTTCTTCACCGTATCCATCATCGGTGCGCTAATTCCACTGAAGTTTTAGAAGAATTTCCTGTAGAAGCTAGCCAAACCATGGAAGCTTCGAACTTCAAACACACTCTTCAGAGATGGCCAATCTTTAATTGCCTCTATCTTTTCTAGATCCATTTTCAGTTCATTAGCAGAGATAACAAAACCCAAATATATGATTTTTTTCCTCATAAATGACGATTTGTTCATATTAATCAACAATTTCTCTTGCTGTAATCTTCTCATCACTGCAACTAAACGCTTTAAGTGCTCTTCTTCTGTCCTACTGAAAATTAATATATCATCAAGATATACAATGACGAATTTCCCAATGAAATCCTTTAGGACTTCGTTCATCAACCTCATGAAAGTACTGGGTGCATTCGTTAAGCCAAATGGCATGACAAGCCATTCATACATCCCCTCATTCATCTTGAATGTTGTCTTCCATTCATCACCTTCTCTCATTCTAATTTGATGATATCCGCTTTTCAAATCAATCTTTGAAAAACATCTTGCTCCACTCAAGAAATCCATCAAGTCATCCATCCTTGGCAATGGAAAGCTATATCTGATGGTAATATTATTGATTTCCCTTGAGTCTGTACACATTCTCCAGCCTCCATCTTCCTTTGGGCTGAGCACTATCGAAAAAACGCATGGACTCAGGCTTTCTCGAATCAATCCTTTTTCCATTAAGTCTTGGACCTATCTTTTAACTTCTTCATTTTCCTGCGGTGTCAATCTGTACGTTGCTTTGTTCGGTAAACTGGATCCAAGTATAAGATCGATATAATGACTTATACTCCTGATAGGTGGGAACGAACAAGGTAGTTCATCCACTACTATATCAACAAACTCTTCCAGCAACTCTTGGATTTCTTCTGGTAAATCATCTATTCTCGTACTGGTCAAAACAATTTTGGGTTTCCTGACCACAATAAATTGCATGTCTTCCTTCTTCTTAACCTCATTAAGAAGTTCCTTCCCACTCATGAGAAGTACAATGTTTCGCATTTATGTTTTCACCTCTTTATCCTTAATCGACAGCAACATGTGAGTCCTACCATTTTTTTCCAGGGTGTATGTGTTCTTTCTCCCATCATGAACTACGTTTCTATCATATTGCCATGATCTACCCAACAATAGATGACAAACATCCATGGGAATGACATCACATAATATTTCATCCTTATATCCTCCTATTTTAAATTCAACTAAACATTGTTTAGTGACATTTACTTGATGTCCTTTTTGTAGCCACGAAACTCTGTATGGGCTTGGATGTGCAACAGTCTCCAGCTCTAGCTTTTCTACCATCTCTGTAGATACGAGATTGTCTGTGCTACCGCTATCCACTATGACCTTGCATACTCTATCCTTAGTTTTGCAAGTAGTCCGAAACAGACTGTTTCTTTGGGTTGGGTTCTCTGCCTCCTTCTATGGCTTCAAGAGAACTTTCCTCATCATTAAAGATCTTCTGCCCTCAGCGTCTTCTGCCTCAACATTCCATCCTTGAGCTTCGGAAATGTGAGTTTCACCACCATCTTTCTTCCTATCTGGACACTCATAGGATTTATGTCCGATTTTTCCATAGACAAAGCATTTCACTTCACCTCCTCTGCCTCTTCCTCTTCCGTTGGCTCGAAGAAAAGTATTTCTATCAGTATACTGCCTTCCCTGTGAGCTTCCTCCTCTCTGAGGTTGAGTTTGAGGTTTCTTTCCCTCTTCTTTAGGTTTCTGAGTTATGTCTTGGGCAATTGTCTTACCTCTGCTTTGACTTCTTCCTTGGCCTCTTTGACCTTTCTTCCAGCTCAGCCTCTCTTCAGCTTTCAGAGCCATCTGATAAGCATATTCCACAGTCCAAATGGTCATCATGCTCATCTTATCTTGAATGTCATATCATAGACCATTCATGTACCTGGAAACATTTTCATCATTGCTTTCCTGATGACCTGCTCTGATGTTTATCCTGTATAATTCTTCAGTGTATTCTTTCACTAACATCAGCTTCTGTCTCAAATTATGCATTCTCTGAAACAGAGTGATTTGATAATCCCTGGGTATAAATTTGGCTTTCATCTTTGCAACTATTCTATCCCAGCTCTTGATTTTCTGCTTGCCCTTGCAGCGTCTGTAAGCCTGCAGTTCATCCCACCACAGTGCTGCATGCCCTTTAAGTCTAGTAACAACATGTTTGACTTTCTTGTCTTCCTCGACATCCTTGTAGTCGAAGTATTTGTCTAGAGTTCTAATCCAGTCTAAAAGCTCTTCAACATCCAAGTTTCCTTCATACACTGGAATGTCCATTTTTTCTCTAGCACCTATCCTCGCAACAACCCTGAATAGGCGTTATTCTATAGCATCTTCAACTGCAACTTATTTGTTTCCAGATTCATTTTCACTTTCAGCCTCGTTGATATCCCCAGCGTCGACTATGTGCCTCTGTGTTGTCTCCATAGCATCAAGTCTGGCACGTAATTCATGCATGTCTCTTTCCACTGCTGGATGAGGTATTTGTCTGTCTCTTCTTCTCGACATTTATCTTTATTCTATTGGATTAGGTATTTTCCTGTCTCTTATTCTCAGTGGCATGGCTGTAAAATTTCCTCCCTTCTCTCTGCTTCAGAAAGAAAAGAATTTGTTCTAGGCTCTGATACCACTCTGGTGTGTATTAGACTACTTCTTTTCCTCTAGCTCCCTCTGCCTAAAATATACAGACAAAATTAGGCTCTGATACCACTCTGACACAGACCCCTTACCCTCGGGTTGAGATACACACAGGATCATTCTAATTTCTCCATGAGTCGAAGTGACTCCTTCGGTTCCCTGTTGAAACCTTCAATGAATCCGATCCACACGTCCTTCACGAAAACTCCACCTGCACCACGTCTACCAGGTGTGAGTCTTGACCTCCACACGAACACAACCCGAGCCTTAGCGCAAACACTTTTCACAACTCGCAACTCGTGAGTTTGTGAGTTGAAAACCCTCGACTCCTCTTTTCCAAACCTTCGATACGGGTATGGTTCCTCCTTGTTAGTGCCTCACACACATAACCATCAGCTAGGGCTAATTTGCTAGCATGCCTCACAAGTCGCAACTTCGTGAGTTGGGGTGTTGAGTCCTCATGCTCCTCCTTCACGAATCCCCGAGACGTGATAAGTCAACAACGGTTGACTCCTTCCTAGGCGATGTGTGTCCACCACATGTCACCCACTTCTGTCTTTTCTTTGGGCGTTTTTACTACACCACCTATCAACCACGCGGTCCCCACCAACCGAATGTGCCACGTGTTCGCACGAGCCCTCGATGCTTGACACTTTGCAACTTCTACAGTTGAAAAGAAACTCTCTCAAACCCCGAACCCCCGAGTACGTGATACCACGTGGAGATTCTGATCCAACAGTTCTCCCGTGTTTTGGATCCAATAGTCTGGATCTCCTTATCTATTCCTCGCAACTTAGAACTTCACGCAAACCAAGAAATTTGGTCTAGCCTCAAAACTCACAAACACCGAGTTCGCGATATGATCCAACGACGTACGCAAAGCACTATCAATGACTCATGTTGATCCTGGATCCTAAGGTGATGGGTTTCACCGGCCTCTAATTACCTTGCAACTCTGCCAAACCCAATGACTCTCACAACTTTGCACTTCCTTCATGAAGGCTTCTCACCATCCATACGGCTCCATTGGATCCTACGGTCCTCACGACTTTGCAAACTCTCCACGGAGAATTCTGACCACCCAATTCACGCTTCAATGACCTCTGCCAACAACTGGGTGTTCTCCCACCTGAACTTAACTTCTATGCGATGGTTTCGATCTCCATCTCCCTTTGAACAGTTCAAAAGCGTTATCTCTCCTGAGCTTTCACTTGCAAACTCAAGGCTTCCAAAAGGCTCCTGCTCGTACTCCTTGTGACAAACTTTCAAATAACTTCTGGTTATTTGAGTCTTCGACCCTGTGCACTCTTTGCAACAGTAGTCCTTCAACCTTCACCTTAGTTGATAGTACTAAGGCTTCCACCAGCCTGTGCACACCTTGCACGACTCTATGCTTCTCCTGCACTTCTGTGGGTATGAGAACAATGATATCTCTCTTGAGCTTTGTGAGATAAAACTCAAACTGTCGTCAACGTACACCTTGCGTACGTTCACTGCACTCCTTGTAGGAAATTATCAGGAAGAGAAACAATTGAAACTCATTCTTCTTCTCTCTCATATTTCATACATTCAACATGAAATCATACACACAATACAACATTGAGATAAATGCATAACATAGAAACAAAATAATTGTAAACATAGCATTCAACTAATGTAAATAGTAAGCATCATAACACCATGAAAGTTGAGTCAAAGCTTTATATATTAACTCAAATGCTCATGTACATGGGTTTTTCTCTACAACTCTCTGCTACAGCTCTCAAAGATGATAATGTTACAATGATACAATGGTGAAGGTGTCTATATCCGTTTTCTCTCATATGCTTCTAAACTGTCTAATCTATTAAATCAAACCTACCTACTTTCATTAACTGACTTAAATGCCTATTACATTCTATATATGAGAGTAATTCCTCCAGATCAGTTCATATCTCCAAGACATAAATGAAAGTACGCTTCCCCTAGCTTATTACATTAATGCTTCATTTTTCAAAATTCAAAACATTTTCATAAAAACGTGCTCTTTTTGCATCCGCATGTTTAGTTGTTTCTTTGGCTAGGCACATGCTTTAGCTTTGTACGATGCTCCTGCATCAATTATGCAGTGATTTTTAAAAAAAATTAAATAAAATTAGATAAAAATAATAAAAATAATAAAAATAATAAAAATGAAAACAAATTATAGGAATTGAAAGTAGATTCAATTTTGGAAATGCTGGTGTCATTTTCGAAACCAAATTCTAAGTATTTGTAGGAGTCTGCAACCTCCAAAGTTCAGGTAAGCTACAGGGAATTCTCTGGTTTCTGTATACAGTCCCATTCTCTAGTTTTTAGATGAAAGAATCTTTCGGTAGAAAAACATTTCTTTCGAATGAAAAACTAAATTCTAATAGAATACGTCAAAATTAAACGGTTTCCAATATTTTCGACCGCAAAATACTTTTTTCAGCCGAAAGATGGTTGAGCGAATTACATCGATCGAAAAAAATGAAAAGACACATAGCATTTCATTTCGTGCCAAATCGTATAAATACGCTTTTGACCAAACACATTTAACACAATTCATCATTTGTTTCATGGTTTTATAGAGCACCTAAACAAAGTTTTGAATCATCTTTTTCGTTTTTGTTGAACAAGGTAATTGATGTTTGTTCAATTTTTTATTGGAATAACAATTTATATATTGAAAGATAAATGTTGAGCATTTTTTCAAGGTGAAGCCTTTGTTGAACATAACTTTTACAGATAACTATACTCATGGGGAGCAAAAGTTTGCGTAAGAGAAAATTTGATCACACTCGAGATGAAACTCACCATAACAATCAAAGGAAAGAGAATTATTGCAGAAATAAACGAGAATGTGCAAATATTTAAGAAAGAAACAATGATAATGTAAATAGACATTTTCAACAAGAAGAAGTCCAACCAGGTATGCAAGCACATACTGTCTATATTAAAAGTATATAATTCATATTTAAAATATTGTTTAATATAATTGATTGTAATTACGATTTGATATTTTTCAAAAAACATAAATAGATTTGTCTCATAACGTCGATGAAGATGTTGAAACTGGAATTGAAGTAGAATATGTTGAAACCAAAATTGAAGTGGAATAAGGATCATTTATAGGTATGTACATAAATTTAGATAATACACGATGAACACTTGTATATATTTTTGTGAATTTATGTTTAGTTTTTTTTTTTTAATATAAACTTTAAATTGAAATATGCAGGAGAATCTATCAACATTGATGATGAAATATTAAAAAATGTTGATACTGACTGGGAAGGAAGAAGCTAAGAATTATATAAGATATCGAACTAAGGATATGTATAATAATTTTTTCAAAGATGAATCAGTAACAGTACACGCTCAACTTTTACTCTGTGTAATAAAGTCAAGAAAGTTAAAAGAAGCTACATGATTATTGGGTATTCAAAAGTCGACAAAAGATACAAAGGTGAGACAAAATGTCTTTGGCAATATAACTAGTTTATTAAAAGATTTTGTAAAATCTCGAAAAAAAGATGTCAGTGTTGCACGTAGAGTGATACAAACAATAGATGTTTCATCTAGCAATACAAAAGATCATTTGACATGACACATGGAAAAAATGATGGGAACGTCAAGAAAAACATTGTACAAACATAGAAAATTTCGATTGCAAATAGATGCAAATGATTAACTGGCTTGTTGGACTATGATTTCTAGACAACCCTACAAAGATAGACTTGTAGAAAATGTTAAAGAATTGGCCCGTAATTGTTGGTTGACAGAATCTCGAGTTTCATCACATACAATGGATGTGTTGCGATGAAGAATAGAATGAAAACAATATGAAGAACATCCAAAACATATATTTCCAATGACACAAACAGAATTGTTCAATAAGTTCAAAGAAGAGCACAAAAAAGTTCAAATTTCCATCAATACATTTGTGCAACAAAAACCATGGTTTGTTAGACCCATCACTATTTGTGATGCTTGTTGTTGTCGTTATCATGTGGAATTTGAGTTGTATTACGACACTTTTCTTGATTTTGGTAAAACTTTATGGCCAAGCTCATCTCCTTCCACATTCCGTGCTTTTATATTGTTATAGAAATATTTTCCTCACCATTGCTATCTTGCATAGAGGGCCTTTTTCCATTTCCCTATGCAGACTTATCAACCCCTTTTTGATAAATCTAGAGCCAAAAATATATATTTTTCCACATATACGCTCCCTAACTGCTTTGCAATATGCGTATACACTTGATGCTCCACTACAACTCACGTATATCGGGATTTGTGCCAGAAAATACAAAATGAGGTCAGGTTTCCATGTCACGACAAAATATCTCTGATCTTTGGCCTTCCATATACTGGAAACATTCCAACTCGGCCCTTCAGTTGCATTCTAGAGGCTATAAGAGCACAATTTCGAGCTATGGAAAAACAAGAGAAAACATTCAACTTTGAGAGAAAAGTTACTGTGGAGAAATTACTTCATATTGAGTCTGCATCCCTTTATCCCTCAAGTCTGAACATAGTGTTCAGCCCCCAAGATCTTTCCTTATTATCGAGAGGACCTCATTACCTCTTTGCTATGAGTTTTCCTTTGGTGGAGGATTGAAGTGGTGGAGACCCAGTTGGAAGGAACTTGGTTTCTTGGTTTCGAACCGTGCCGACACGGAAGTCTATAATGTTGATACTTCTGTTGATCAATTATTAATAGAAATACTCCTTTACCATCCTATCGATATCTTGAAAATATATGATTATTATCCATGGTCATGTTTGTAATGTTTATTAATGGATTGTGCTATCTGATGTGCTAACTCATTTGATATATTGCCACTATATACTTGCATCGCTTGTTTGTTGAGAACTTCTTGCAGGTGTAAAGCTTTGGGTCAAAGTGCTCAATGGTGGAACGACGTCAAACGATTGGATCGAGGTAGGCTTCTTCCTCGTATTTCACATTATTTTATATATCACATGTTGGAATTGAGTTGATTTTTGCAGTCATACCTGTCTGGTGTGGTTTACCCTTGGCCATACAGAGTTTTTCTCTACCGACTGGTTAATCTTCTAGTCACTATATAGAACATTATGGATGCTTCCTGCATATAGTTGTCACATCATTAAGTCTATGCTGCCAGAGTCCACCATATGTCTCATGCTCTTTTTCAAAGGAAGTTTATCAACCTCTGTCAGCCACTCCTTAGAAATCTTGACTTCGCATGTCGGCCATACCCTTAGTTTGTTTCAGAATCACATGATACTTTGGTCTTATAATGCACCCTGGCCCTACATTCATCATTGGTAGGTCACCTTGAACCCAACAATCGACATTTCATCATGGGTCATTGACTGGGTGGTTTCCCTTGTGTTCGACGGCAAGACATCTATTCACACTTTGGGATTCGTGTAGTGTCTTGGATTCCATTAGCCTTATTGGTGGTTTCCTCACCTTTGTCACCAGTTTTCATCATTGGCTGCTATTTAGAGGGTCTTTTTCGTGTACCACTTTCATTTGGCACACACGAAAGATGCACAAGGTCATTGGTTCATGAACATGTTCTTCGTTTGATCTCCACCAAATCATGAAGCTCCTTATTTGTTCCTCGTGCTGACTTATGAGAGATGCCTTAATGCTCTCCTTTCAGCGAGTCTCCTTCCATCGACTTCAACTCATGTATTCTTGATACGAGACCTAGAGTTTTATGAGTACCTTGAGGCTTGCAGTCATTAGTGGCAGGCTCTCTCACCATTGACAGATGGGAATACATCAATGTCTCCTGATCAATGGATCTCTCAAGTGTTCAAAACCAGCTACTTTATTCACATTTATAGAGATGTACTCAATGCCTTGATACCTACTTTCATCATTGGTAGGCTATCTCGCATTTGTTGATGGTATACCTCAATGACCAGTAATCAAATGATGTCTCATCATGTTTGACCTCAACTCATTTATTCACATGGTGTAGACTTGCACCATTGGAGGATTGTATTGAAGACTTGAAGACATAACTTTGTGGATGAAGCTTTTTTGAGCTGTTGCTTCCATTTCATTAGACGAGTACCTATTTGAATTCAGCGATCATGGGAGATTAGATTGTACTCCATGGTATACAGATATCTTCAGATTGATTTTGAGACTGGTTTCACTGGGCCTTGTTCGTGACTATGACAACTATTGGCATGTAACCGCATTTATACTTGCCTACTCATGACCATGAACACTTGTTGGTATATTTTCCACATGGATCTGCATTGTATTTTTGGCAGCTATGTATGCAAAGTCAGTACATAATGTAATGATCAATTGAGTTCGTCCAACTGGTTCTCTACCACTCCACTTTTGGGTTATTTTTAATGTATTTCGGCCATCGCAGATACTTCTCTGATCTCACACATTAGGGGGCATATGTTATAGAAAGATTTTCCTCACCATTTCTATCTTGCACAGAGGGCCTTTTTACATTTCCCTATGCAGACTTATCAACCCCTTTTTGATAAATCCAAAGACAAAAATATATATTTTTCCACATATACGCTCCCTAACTTCTTTGAAAGATGCGTATACGCTTGATGCTCTACTACAACTTGTGCATATTGGGATTTGTGCCAGAAAATACAAAATGAGGTCAGGTTTCCATGTCACGACAAAATATCTTTGATATTTGGCCTTCCATATATTGGAAACGTTCCGACTCAGCCCTTCAGTTGCATTTTGGAAGCTATAAGAGCACAATTTTGAGCTATGGAAAAAGTGGAGAAAACATTCAACTTTGAGAGCAAAGTTACTCTAGAGAAATTACTTCATATTGAGTCTTCATCCCTTTGTCCCTCAAGTCTGAACACAATGTTCAGCCCCCAAGCTCTTTCCTTATTGTCGAGAGGACCTCATTACCTCTTTGCTATGAGCTTGCCTTTGGTGGAGGATTGAAGTGGTGGAGACCCAGTTGGAAGGAAGTTGGTTTCTTGGTTTCAAACCGTGCTGACATAGAAGTCTGTAATGTTGATACTTCTGTTGATCAATTATTAATAGAAATACTCCTTTCTTGTCCTATCGATATCTTGCAAATATATGATTATTATCCATGGGCATGTTTGTAATGTTTATTAATGGATTGTGCTATTTGATGTGCTAACTCATTTGATATATTGTCACTATATACTTGTATCGCTTGTTTGTTGAGAACTTCTTGCAGGTGTAAAGCTTTGGGTCAAAGTGCTCAACGATAGAATGACATCAAACGATTGGATCGAGGTAGGATTCTTCCTCATATTTCACATTAGTTTATATAGAACATGATGGAATTGAGTTGATTTCTATAGTCATACCTGTCTTTTGTGGTTTACCCTTGGCCATAGAGAGTTTTTCCCTTGTAACATATATATGAAATTCTATGTGAAAGAGAAGGTGATCAATTATTTTACCAAAAAAATGTGTTGGTGGAAAGAAATGTGATCGTTGTGGAAATCTAAGTTTGTTTCACTCAAATTATCCTATTGATATGAATGATCAATCACTTTCTAATATAACAGTCAATTGGAAGATATATGAATATATCGACAACATGACTCCACATTCTTCAAATTTTATTTCCAAAATGATTGATTTGAAAGTAGATAAAATATGTGTGATAGATTTTTTGAAGAAGTTTGAGGAAGAAATTTATAAATACACCAAGCATTCACATAGAACTCGATGGAAAGACCTACAATTCAAACAATGCCGTGAAGTGTTTCCACCAGGTACAATTTTTTCTGTAGTTGATTTTGCAGAGAATTACACATGTGTTGCATAAAAAGAAATGCAGAGTGAATATTATCATTTTGATCAAGTCACTATATTTGTCCACATTCTATATGGACATGCTCAACAGATTCTTGATAACATAGAAAGCACCAACGACAATCGACATGTTATTAAAGATTATCACTTTTATGTAAGTGATGATCGAGCACACGACACGTCTTATGTACAACAATGCTTTGATAAATTTTATGATTCTTGAGAGATTTCAAATTAACAAGTTCTTGTCTTGTGCAAGTTTTTTTGGGATGTTGGAATCCAAGATGTAAATAGATCAATTCCATATGAATCCGGTAGAATACATGGGACACGAAAAATGCATTTAGTTAAAAAAGAAACACTATCAAAATGTGTTTGCATTTGATAGAAGAAATGAGTCTTGTTTTTGTTCAATTTGCATAGAGGACACATAATCCATAGAGATTTGCGAAAACGAAAATGCATAATATGTTAAAGCTTGGAGACATACTGAACTTAATATAAAAGGGAAAATGTCACTTGCAAGCTCAGAGGAGATGGAATCAAATGAAACTATAGTGTTAGTTGATGGCGATAGAGTTTTTGATCTTGTTAGAGAAGGTAATTTTTATGTTTAATTTTTTTCAAATAACTTGTAGATATACTTGTGTAATAATCTAACACAAACTATTTGTTGTACAATATATCCAATTATTTGCAGGAGATGTATTTTCCATGGTTGCACCTTTAGACAACATTGAAAACATGAAATATTATTTGATGCGATGCATAGAACAAAAGATGAGGTTATTAAAAGATTTTGATGATAACGGTTTTATATATGAAATATGATCCATTGTATTGAAATGATATTTTTTCAGGAAACCCATCAAACCGATACTCATGTTCACTTTCAAGACTACAAGTCAGATGTCATAAGTTGTCAATATAGTCATTTGGTATGTGCAATGTGCATAAAGTTAATAGAATTTCAATAAAAAAAAAAAAAAGTTAGAAAATGGAAAATGTCCAAAGCCAATCATGAATGGATAATTGAAGATGGAATACCATTACAATTTCTTTAAACAAGTGATATGTACATTCCAGAATTTTATATTTTGCATTGAAAGTACACGTATTTATGAATATCTAGGATTCTAGAATCATTTCCAGTTTAGTTTACTTTCATGGTCCATTCAATTAATAAAAGTTGTATTTTTGATGAATTATAAAGTTTACCAAGCCTTATTTACAATTCCAGGGAAGAACCTATAGATTGTATCTAGGGAACCTAAATTGACCTATACTTTGGATAATTATATTTTAATCCTACAAATTATTCAAATTGTATACACAAATCCTTTAATGCATGTAACTAATTTACTACATATAGGATTTGTGTTCATTATTTGCAATTTGATTGTTCAATTCTTTTTCATATGAAGAGGATAACTTCATATCAAAACTATGACCCATTTCCATGTCATTATAAGGGACTATTGATGGCTTAGAAAAACTTTAAAGACATCTTAAAGTGTATTATTAACATCCTAATTAAAGAATTCAAGGTAATACATGTATGATTATCATCCTAATTACAAATTTTAAGGTCATCTTAAAAAGTATCAATTTTAATTATGAAATTGTGAATTTTGATTCCAAAAGTGTTGATATTATATTAAATTGTTAAATTTCTGCATTTAGATTTCAATCTCTTGAAGACAATTGAAATAAAAATGTGTATGATGAACATGTAACAAGTTACTTATATTCTACACATTAAACCTAGTTTTCATTGAGTTTGATTGAAAAAAACTTAAGTTGAAAATGAATTTGATTTTGTGGCCTGATAACAAAAAATAAAAAATAAGAGGTCATCTACTAAAGATTTGTTTGTTGCATTTAGATTTTCATAATTTTAATTGAATTAATGATAGGGTTCATATTAATGGCATTAGTGAATACTTCCAATGTGGAGAGGATTGATAATTTCCATCAACCATTTTCTACCCTCACAAAAACAATTTATATCAATATAAATTTTAATGAAAATCACTTACTTATATTAAAGTATATTTTAATTTTACATATTAAAATAGGTTCTAATACTTCCAATGTCGAGATTGATAATTTCCAGATCAACCATTTTCTACCATTTTCAATAGATAAAAATTTATATCAATATAAATTTTAATGAAAATTGCTTACTTATATTAATGTATATTTTAATTTTACATTCTAAATCATGTTTTTATTTTAATTTTTATTACAAAGTACACATTTTTATTTCACATTTTCTTGAATAAATATATTGAAAGCTCGAAAAGAAACCAAAGACTAACATAACTACTTTAGTGTTGGACTGTCATTTCATTGTGAAATTTCATAAGAATCTATAAAATTTGATGACTTGTTTTGACTATTTTCAACCATATTTCCAAATTAAATATATTGAAAGCTCGTAAATAAACCAAAGACTAACATAACCAATTTAGTGTTGGACTGTCATTTCATTGTGAAATTTCATAAGAAACTATAAAATTTGATGACTTGTTTTGACTATTTTCAACCATATTTCGAAATCAAACAAAATTTAAATTATAAGTGAGAAACTCATTGTGAAATTTCATAAGAAACTATAAAATTTGATGATTTTTTTTTTACTAGTTTCAACCATATTTCGAAATCAAACAAAATTTAAACTATAAGTGAGAAACTGTAATTTTTATTTCACATTTTCTTGAATATTTGATTGTGAAATTTCATAAGAAACTATACAATTTGATGACTTGTTTTGACTATTTTCAACCATATTTCCAAATCAAACAAAATTTAATTTATAAGTTAGAAACTATAATTTGATAGTTCATAGTATCGTAAAACATAAATTAACCTTTTGATCAAATATGAGACAATAAATTGATATTTTGAATTCCATATATATATAATCAAAGTTTCAATAGCTACACCGCCAAATACATAGGCTCCACATCCATTTTAGGATGATAACAAAAACTAAGACATTTAACTCCAAAACTCTGAACTCTAAGCCACCGCTTTAAGGTAGATCAATTCATACCTGCAAAAGAAAACATAATTCAAAATTTACAATAAAATATATGTACAAATTTAAAATAAAATGTACACATGTACCATTTTAGATAAATAAAACAAGTTTTTATTAAATCAAAATTGACATACATACCAAAAGAGTTAAGTCTCATCCTCCAACATACTCCTTTCCACCAAACATAATGTAAACATATTTTCCACCAAATATAATTTAGACATATGTAACAATAAAAAACAATAATAATAATAAAATAACACATATTATCATATATACTTTAACTAAATATTAAATAAACAATAAGAAATAATAAAATACCCAACCAAAGTTAAACAAATTTAAGATTTTCCCTCTCTTTTTATTACACTTTTTTGACACTTTTTTTAAACCAAACTTCCATGAGAAAGTTCCAAAACTTCCAAAATAGTTACTCTCCACATTAAGCATACACGATTTAAACAATTTGTAAAATATTATCTAAAATCTTAAAAAATTTTAAAAAGAAAAATGACGTTCTTGGTAAGAAATTTTTGTTTTCAGAGTTAGATAATAATCTGAAACTAAATATAGAACTGTGTATGCATAAAGCTCACAAATCTCCATATTAAGTCATTCTTCCAATGAAATACTTTCCTTGTGGATAAAGTCCCAAATCGTTCAGGTGAAATTCTCATCCCAGGTGATCTTATTTGATCTTATTTACTCAAGAGTAAAATACTAATCTCCTCGGTAATAAAATACTTCTCTCCTATTTTGCAGTGGTCATATAATCAAATTCCATAATGCTATTTCAAATTAAAGGACTCATAAATCTCCATATTAAGCCATTCTTCCAAGAAATTACTTATATCTATAAAAGTTCACAAATATCTATTTTAAAAACCATTCTTCCAGAAAATACTTATTTCCTCTATCTACGGTGGAATAGATGTTCTCATATAATCTTTCATGTACATGAAGAAAACACAAATTTTCACATATATTAAGTCATTCTTCAAAAACCATTTAAATATTTCATCTTTGGGATGTATTCATATTACATATAATCAAATGTTCTTTGAAATTATATGTGAGTTGTCTCACATATACAATATGTATGAGTTGGCTCACATATACAATATGTGTGAGCTAGCTCAGATACACATATATGTGAGATAGCTCATATATACATATACATAGATTATTTGTAAATCTACTTGAATGTTGGTTTTTGTGGTTAGTAACCAATTTAGTTAAGAGTTTGAAAATACCCTGCCAAGAAGGAATTCAATTTGTTGTATGTAGAAAATAAAAATGTCCATACTACGCCATTTTTGGACAAGAAGGCAATGAATGCAATCGAAGAAAATTTAGCAACTTCCCCTTTTCTGATGTGGGATAGAGTTTGTTCTCAAATAATCAAATGTTCAAGTTCAAAATTAGGTCTTCATCATGATCTAAACTTAAACAAGTTTGAATGTACCATTTAAGACAATGATAAGTTTATATAGGGGTTCTATATATATCAAAATAATTGATCAAAGCATTGAATAGGAAAGACTAAACTAAAAATTTGAGAAAATAAAATTTTGATAAAAGTAAAAAATATAAGTTTATTCAACAAAAGTAATCTTGAACACTTTTATATAAAACCCCAACATAAAATAAAATTAAAACTCACTAATTTGCAATGAACATACATTTATGAATTATCATGAATGGACACATCCTTCCTAGGTATGGATGCTTCCTCCGCTTCCTCCTCAATCCCAATCTCACACACTCTCTTCTCCACATTTTTTTCAAGCACACTCTAAGGTACTATCTTCTCCACATTACCCTATATAACACATTTCAAATTTGAAAATTTGAAAATTAAATTTAAATTATTTTAATACATTAAATTATAGTTTTAAATTTTGAAACATGCAATTCCTGTGATGTGTCAACCTATGATTCAATAAAATAAATGTTGTTTAATACATTCTTATTTTAAGTTAATAATTTAAATTGCAATTTGCAATTTTAATATATAATTAAATGTGTTTTCAACATGCAATGATACCTGTGAACTCCCGCCCTATTCAAACTCTTCCAATGAAAATTGAGACAAGCCTGCCCAAGTAGTAGGAGATGGAATAGGTATCTGTGAACAACACAACTAAGAACTAAATCTAGGATTCAATGTGTTCACATTTATACAAAACTATAAATGTTGTTGATCTTATTCAAAATATTGGAGATTGGACAATTAAAGTGTTCATCTATGGATATTAGAAAACACATACCTGATTCAACCCATCCAAATTTAGACAAGTGGAATCAAGTCCCCTATTTACTGTAGATTAATTTAAGATATCTCCAAACTGTAATTAATGACAATAACAACTCAATTATTTATATATATACAATGATATGTATCTAGATATAGAAATAGAAGTAAACTATCATAAAATGTGTCAAAAATTTACTAACTAGAACACATACCAATATTTTGTTTGGTTCATCATTCTGAATGACCTCCTTCCAACCATCATGGAAATTTTTTGCATAATCCTTAAGATATTCTACTGACATGGTCTCTAACTCCGCATTTGTTTTATATAAAAAAATGGCATGAGAATTGGCTTCCGCTCGCTGACGGTTCAAACCAACATCAACACCATAAAAAAATGATTCCAATTTTTCCTTGATTGCATTCCTAGCCTCTTTGCCAACTTTTGATGAAGCTCTCAACTCTAAATGTGAAGCAAATTCCCCTGTTGGGTGAGATACTGAAGGTCATGGAAGCCTCTACAATGTCACATTTCGATATTTATGCAAGAGCATCACAAGCAGCCAGCCAAGGGAGCATGAAGATAGAAGACAGCTAGAAAGTGCAACATACATTTTACACGTTTTGGAAATGTTTTTGAAGCATTAATGTAATGGTTAAAAGGAAGTGTACTTGTGTATTGTAAATAGATCATGAGCGATTCACTCTCATCTGTAGAATGTAGAGGCATTTATGCATAGTTAATGAAAGTAGGTAGGTTTGAATTAGAGATTAGATAGTTTAGAAGAACAGGAGGGAAAAACGGATATAGACACCCTCATCTTTGTATCATGGAATTTATTAGATCATTGTAGAATTAGCATAGAGCAAGATAAGAGAGATTTGTAGCAGAGA
>SNQJ01S0031576.1:57535-78535 GCA_010110895.2 Picea sitchensis | reverse complement strand
CGTTATCATGACAGTATGTCTGAACATCCTTTGTGACACTAGTGACCAACTTGCGACACTTGCGAAAGTTGATGCGACACTTACGACAATTGAGAGGGATAATGCGACACTCATCCAGCTGAGCAATTTTGACGTGTAACAGTCTCTTTGCTATATTCCTTTGGCTTGTGATTCAGGTGGATATTGGTGGCCACCCACCTTTTCTGACTGGTTCAAAACAGTTTTCTGGCAAATTTGGCAATTTACTATTTTTAGCAGTTTTTAACTTATGGGGCCATTTTGAGGGCCCAATTGAAGGTTTTTCAATATATAGGTTCTAACTGATATACAAAGGCATGATTGAGCCTCCAAAATTAATCTCCTCGATGATACCTATCCAACGAGCTATCATATTCCTAAAACGAAGATGGTATGCAAAAGTTACAACTCCGGGAAATTGATGTAACTTACCCAAACGGGGCCCACATGACTTTTCGCACTTCATCTCCTAGGGTTAGGTTTTTGGATGTCTAGGGTTTTTTGAATTCCTGTTTATTTTAAAAATGCCTTCAAAGCCTCATTGTAATCATCTTCTTGCGAATGCGAGTAGCCTTCACATCTCTTCTCAGAGATAAGCTGCCACCATTCTAGCGAGTCTTTCACTTTGTATTTTTACAGTCTCTGTACATTTATTTCATTAATAGAAATCGTGTATTACTATATATCCGTGTTTATGGTTGCATATATGATACATTTATGTTATCTTATTGAATATCTATGATATCTCTGTGCATTTCCTTATTATATATTCACTCGCATTTCGTGCCGAAAATAATCCGGATCAGTGGTATCAGAGCAGGCTGCTCTTGATCGTTTTTCAGTGCATTTCCCCGATGAGGTCCGAGTATAGAAAGTTGGGTATCGATCTTGTCTCTCTTGAAGACAATTGCTCTCAAACACCCAAGAAACCCTCAATGGCAGAAGAAAAGAAAAGCAAGGAAGAAAACGATGTTATCAATCTGTTGCTTGAGCAAGCTCTCACACAACAGAGGGACGAAATGATGGAGAATTTTTCCCACATCCTTCAATGCCTACCGATAAAAGTAGGTGCATCTTCATCAAGCGACCACTTTGGAGGAACCTCACCTTTCAAGGTACAAGTTAATTTTGATATTCTTGTATTTGAAGGACAGATAGATGCAGAAGCCCTACAAAAATAATTAACTCTACTAGAAGGTTATTTCTCTGTTCACAATTATTTTGACAAAGAAAAGATCACCTTCGCACTCCTTAAAGCTCTCCCTCATGCCAAACGTTGGTAGGAAACTTACTGGGAGAAAATTTCCACAGAGGAGTCTGGAATATATGGGGCCGATCCCACTTGGGATTTTTTTGTGGATGTGGTAAAGGAACAGTATTACCCTGTTGGCAACTATGAGGACCAATGCATGAGATGGACCACACTCCGGCAACAGAGGGGCCAAGAAGTTACAGAGTTCACCAATACCTTCCATACCTTGCGCACCAAGCTAGGTATCAAATACTTCGAGCGACATTTGGTTTTGAAATACCGTGGGGCTCTACACAGATACATCCAGATTGAAATGGATTTTCTGGACATCTCATCACTCGGTACTGCTTATCGATATGCTGTTAAAATCGAGCAGAAATTTAAGCACCAGAACAAATGGGAGTTTGGGTTTGCAAATCTGCAACAACCGAAGTATGAAAAAGAAGACCCTAACAAACGATCTCCTAAAAACCAGTCCAAGACATAGGAAAAGAAGGGTCACGGGAAGACAAAGAAGGACACCGTAAAATGGTGTGATTTCCATAAAATCCCCTAACACAACATCGATGAATGTCACTTGAAATAGTCATTGGTGCCTGAGATCAAAGACAAGAAGCCAAACCCTGATTCAGAATCTGATTCTGAAAATATTGGTAAAGGACAAATCATTGACGTAGACCCCACTCCTATTGTCACAATGACAACAATTCAACCAGAAGAACCAACAGATATTGAAGAGGGGGAGCACATTTTTCATTCATAGATGTGGGTGAAGGGGACCCTGCTGCATTTTGTTGTTGATAGCGGAAGTGACGCAAACACGCCACCCAGGGCACATCCGCTCCCTCAAGACCTTCTCTTCCTTCAGCCCGAAGAGATGAAACGCTCTTCAAATCCCTTATCGGGACTTTCCTACACCCACAGAACTCTCCTTATGATCTCCCTTTGTTCTATCAGGAAATCGGAACTCGCGTGATCGCGAGTCTTGAACTCACGGGATCGGCCCTTACAACTCCCCGAACCCCGATGAATATCCACCCACGTATTCCTTGCCCTTGTCGGGAATTTCCCCGTCGGGAAATCGACACTTGCGCTGTCGTGATCCATTATCCTCATGGATCCCTGACTCCCGATGGCTCAGTCAACACTGACCTTCTCCCACCTTATCGGGACTTCTGCTCTATCGCAGCCTCGCACTATCGTGACTTCACTACTCGTGACACCAAGTCCTCGGGCTTCCAACTCCTGATACCTGATGTGCCGAAATGCTCATACTCTCCTGTCATGCTTCCGCAACCTCACATCCTCGTGACTTGAAAATCCAAAGATTTGGGCTTTCACCCTGCGAACTCCCGAGTTCGTGAGATCTCCTGATCTCTGCCACCTGTCTTCCACTCGCTCTTGTGGTCTCAAATGCTACCCTGTGGTTATCGGGATATCGCTTCTCGTGATATCGCACTTCTTGACACAATCCCTTGCAGCTCCAACTCACAAACCTCCGGGTTCACGATATGCCAATGCCACTTGGCGTTGACTCCCTGCGAGGGTTGACCTTCCAACACCTGTCCTCCACTACATCCTTAACCCCATCGAGAAATCGTTTATCGGAATATCATGATTCCCGTTGTCAAGTGCACAGGACTTTCAATTCCCCGATCCTCGACTTTGTGGGATCTCCTACCACGTGTCCCTGCTGTTGGAAGGCTCTGATCCTATCGAGAAATCACAGATCGCGATTCCAACATGCACGAGTCTCTTATCTCCGGAAACCCCGATTCTCTGATTCACTACTCTTCGGGATCTCTTGCCACGTGTCCCTGCTGTTGGACGGTTCTGAATGCCCTTCAGGATATCGCAGATCGCGATTCCTACTGTAACGATTCTACACTCCTGAAATCCCCGATGGGTAAAATCCCGACTCTTGTCTTGATGTCTGACACGTGTCTTGCTGAGATCATCGTCTAGGATCCTTTCTCGGGATTTCGAGAACCAAAAGGTCTCGATTCTCTGGCTTAACAAAACCCCAATGATTCTAATATCCCGATGACTCTTCCGGGACTCCTCCTCCACCTCTAGGCTTAACCCCTGTGAAACTCCTCGAGATCTAATGGCTGACGGGATTTTGCAACTTTCCTCTGCGAATCCTGACTGTTGATTTCTCCTCCTTGAAGATTTCTTGAGAAAGGCTAAGTGTCCCTTCTCAGAACTTGCTCTCCAACGTCTGCGCTTACAACTCTTGCTTGAATATTCTACGGCATGAACCTCCTATGCTCTCCTTTAATGATATCATGAAGGTGCTATACCTCCTGAGCTTTTCCACTCTGATTCTTTCAGAGGAACTTGCGCACACTCCTTGCGCTCTACATTCAACAACTTCCCAAGTGTTGAATCCTTCCGACTCTGTGCACTCCTGCAGCAGTAGTCTTCGATCTCCTTTGCTCAGATTTACAAATGAGACTTCTTCTTCAGCCTGTGCAATCCTTGCACGGCTTCAACAATCCAAATCCACTTCTGGGTGAACAAGAACAAAAGTTAGACTACCTGAGCCTTCATCAACGCACTCCTTGCGGATGTTTTCGACTGCACACCTTGCAGGAATCTCCTAGCTTAGATAGAGAAACAATTGAACCTCACTCTCTCTCCCTTTCAGACTTCAGTTTGAAACATGAAATCACATGCATAGCATATACAAATAAAATGCATAACAAGAAGCAAACATTCCTGGGCATAACATCAATACACAGAGAAAACACCACAAACCATGAGCTTGAATCAAAGCTTCCTTCTATTAATTCAAATTCCTGTACATGGGTGTTCTTCATACAATATTCTATGCTTGCTCTTCCATTCTCCTGAATTCTTCCACTATTATTCACTACTATCTTACAATGGTACAATGAGGGTGTCTATATCCGTTTTCCCTCTCGGACTCTAAACTATCAAATCTAGACTTAAAAATCCTATCTACCAGCATTAACTAAATTAAATGTCGACTATCTACCAAAGGACTAGAGCTTAAAGGCTCAAGGTCCAATACAATATACAAATGCGCCTTCATAAATGGTTCATTAAAGACTTGCGCAACAATCCCAAAGTATTTCAAAAATTTGGGTTGGTTTGTCCAGCTGATCTCCGCTTGATGTGCTGGCTCGCTTGATGAGTTGGTGATGCTCCTGCATCATACTCCTCGTCTTGAAAACTTTCATGGGATCCTTTCCATGAGCTCCTGCACAGTTTGTCCATGCTTTTGAATCTCTGCTTCTCTTTCCCATCTAGCATCTTCCATTGGGTGGTTCTTCCATTTGAACAGATACTCGAAGTATTGCTTCCGCCTGGTCTTTTTACTCACTCGCTTGTTGAGTATATGCTCCATCTGTGGCTTCTCTGCAATCGACATCTTCTTCTGCCACTGGACCTCCTTCTGTTCATTACTTCCAACTCCTGCTTCCTCAACCTTATATGGATATAGGTCTGAGAAATTGAATGTCAGAGATATTCCGATCTCACCTGACAACTCAATTTCATAAGGGTTTTCTCCTAATTTCTTTAGGACTTTGCATGGCCCGATTTTCTTCATTTTCAGCTTGTTGTATGTTCCTCTCAGGAACCTTTCCTTCCTCAGATGTGCCAGAACTAGGTCTCCAACTTTGAACTGAACTTGTCTCTGATGTTGATCTGCTCTGCGCTTATATTCCTTGTTTGATTCCAGCAATCGCTCCTTCACCCTACTGTGAAGTTCTTTCATCGCCTCTGTGAATTCTTCAGCGCTTGCGCTCTTAGTTATTATCTGCTCTAAATCCCTCAGTTCAGAAACTCCTCTTGGCTACCTACCATATACAATCTCAAATGGACTTTTTCCTGTGCTTCTGTTCACTGATTCATTGTACGCAAACTCTGCCTGTGGCAACACATTGTCTCAACTGCTGTGGTGCTCTATCACCAAGCTTCTTAATAAGTCTCCCAGACTTTGATTTACCACCTCTGTTTGCCCATCTGTATGAGGATGATAGGAAGAACTAAACATCAAGTTAGTTCCCATCTTCTTCCAGAGTGTCCTCTAGAAATGTCCAATGAATTTCGTATCCCTGTCTGATACTATACTTCTGGGTAACCCGTGAAGTCTAACGACCTCCTTGAAAAAAAATTTTGCGATATGAGTCGCATCGTTGGTCTTCTGACATGGGATAAAATGTGCCATTTTAGAAAACCTATCAACTGCCACAAAGATCGAATAATGTCCTCTTTGCATCCTAGGCAATCCCAATATGAAATCCATGCTAATTTCATCCCATGGCCTCTCGGGTATGGGTAATGGTTGATAGAATCCCACATTTTGCTTCTTGCCCTTTGAATGCTGGCAAATTCTACATCTGTCGACAAACTTCTTGACTTCCGACCGCATCCCTGGCCAAAAGTATGCTTCGCTTAGCTTTGAAAATGTCTTGTCGTGGCCAAAATGCCCTGCTAATCCACCACTGTGCTTCTCTTTTAGCAGATTCTCCCTCATGGAGCAGTTCGGAATACAAAACTGATTTCCTCTAAACAACAATCCATTTTGGATCATGTAATCTATCCATGGGCTTCTGTCTCTGAGAAATGGATTCTCAGCTACCTCATATGCCTCTGCAAAATTTGAATCTCCTGTGTACATGTCCCTAAGATTTTCAAAACCCAATGTTTTGACTCGGAACTCCTGTAGCAACAAACACTTCCTGCTCAAAGCATCAGCCACTTTGTTAGCAGTACCTGAAATGTGTTTAATTACAAATGTAAAATTCTGCATATACTCTACCCATTTAGCATGTTTCTGATTCAACTTCTCCTATTGAGTCACAAACTGCAATGCATGATTATCACTATACAAAACAAATTCTCTGGGAATCAAATAGTGTCTCCACTTCTTCAACGCCTATATGATAGCATAAAATTCTTTGTCATATGTGGAGTACTTTACTTTTACCTCATCCAAATTCTGACTGAAATACACAATTGGTCTGTCTTCCTGGCTCAAGACCGCTCCTATGGCAAAGCCACTTGCATCACATTTCATCTCGAACACTTTCGTAAAATCTGACAACACCAAAACTGGTTGTTCCGTGATATTTTGTTTCAACAGGTTGAAACTCTTCTCTTCCTCTTCAGTCCAATGAAAAGATTTATGCTCTGATACCACTATGACGCAAACATGCCACCCAGGGCACGTCCGCTCCCTTAGGACCTTCTCTTCCTTCGCCTGAAGAGCTGAAACACTTTTCAAATCCCTTATCGGGACTTCCCTACACCCACATAACTCTCCTTATGATCTCCCTTTGTTCTATCGGGAAATCAAAACTCACCTGATCACGAGTCTTGAACTCACGGGATCGGCCCTTACAACTCCCTGAACCCCGATGAATATCCACCCACATATTCCTTGCCCTTGTCGGGAATTTCCCCGTCGGGAAATCAACACTTGCGCTGTCGTGATCCACTGTCCTCACAGATCCCTGACTCCCGATGGCTCAGTCAATGCTGACCTTCTCCCACCTTATCGTGACTTCTTCTCTATCGCAGCCTCGCACTATCACGACTTCACTACTCGTGATACCAAGTCCTCGGGCTTCCAACTCCCGATACCCGATGTACCGAAACGCCGATACTCTCCTGTCGCGCTTTTGCAACCTTGCGTCCTCGTGACTTGAAACTCCTAAGATTTGGGCTTTCACCCTGTGAAATCCTGAGTTCGCAAGATCTCCTGATATCTGCCACCTATCTTCCACTCGCTCTTGTGGTCTCACACGCTACCCTGTGGTTATCGGGATATCGCTTCTCGCGATATCGCACTTCTTGGCGCAATCCCTTCCAGCTCCAACTCATGAACCTCCGGGTTCGCAATATGCCGATGCCACTTGGCATTGACTCCCTGCGAGGGTTGACCTTTTGACACCTATCCTCCACTACGTCCTTAACCCCTTCGGGAAATCGTGTATCGGGATATCGCGATTCCCATTGTCAAGTGCATGGGACTTTCAATTCCCCGATCCCTGACTCTGCGGGATCTCCTGCCACGTGTCCTTGCTTTTGGATGGCTCTGATCCTATCAGGAAATCGTGGATCGTGATTCCAACATGCACGAGTCTCTTGTCTCTAAAAACCCCGATTCTCTGATTCACTACTCTTCGGGATCTCTTGCCACGTGTCCCTGTTGTTGGACGGTTCTGAGCGCCCGTCGGGATATCGCGGATCGTGATTCCTGCTATAACGATTCTACACTCCTGAAATCCCCGATGGGTAAAATCTTAACTCTTGTCCTCATGTATGACACGTCTCCTACCCAGATCAATGGCTAGGATCCTTTCTCAGGATTTTGAGAACCACAAGGTCCCCATTCTCTGGCTTAACAAAACCCCGATGACTCTGATATCCCGATGACTCTTTCGGGACTCCTCCCCCACCTCTGGGATTAACCCCTGTGCAACTCCTTGAGATCTAACGACTGATGGGATTTCATGACTTTCCTCTATGAATCCAGACCGTTGATTTCTCATCCTTGAAGATTTCTTGAGAATGGCTAAGTGTCCCTTCTCAGAACTTGCTCTCCAACGCCTACGCTTACAACTCTTTCTTGAATCTTCTACGGCACGAACCTCCTGTGCTCTCCTTTAATGATATCATTAAAGTGCTATACGTCCTAAGATTTTCCACTCTGATTCTTTCAAAGGAACTTGCGCGCACTCCTTGTGCTCTACATTCAACAAATTCCCAAGTGTTGAATCCTTCCAACTCTGCGCACTCCTACAACAGCAGTCTTCGATCTCCTTTTCTCAGATTTACAGTTGAGACTTCTTCTTCAGCCTGCACACTCCTTTCACGGCTTCAACAACCCAAATCCACTTCTGGGTGAACGAGAACAAAATTTAGACTACTTGAGCCTTCATCAACGCACTCCTTGTGGATGTTTTCGACTGCACACCATACAAGAATCTCCTGGCTCAGATAGAGAAACAATTGAACCTCACTCTCTCTCCCTTTCAGACTTCAGTTTGAAACATGAAATCACATGCATAGCATATACAAAGAAAATGCATAACAAGAAGCAAACATTCCTGAGCATAACATCAATACACAGAGAAAACACCACAAACCATGAGCTTGAATCAAAGCTTCCTTCTATTAATTCAAATGCCTGTACATGGGTGTTCTTCATACAATATTCTCTGCTTGCTCTTCCATTCTCCTGAATGCTTTCACTATTATTCACTACTATATTACAATGGTACAATGAGGGTGTCTATATCCGTTTTCCCTCTCGGACTCTAAACTATCAAATCTAGACTTTAAAATACTATCTACCAGCATTAACTAAATTAAATGTCGACTATCTACCAAAGGACGAGAGCTTAAAGGCTCAAGGTCCAATACAATATACAAATGTGCCTTCATAAATGGTTCATTAAAGACTTGTGCAACAATCCCAAAGTATTTCAAAAATTTGGGTTGGTTTGTCCAGTTGATCTCTGCTTGATGTGTTGGCTCGCTTGATGAGTCAGTGATGCTCCTGCATCGAGAAGCCAGAAGAACCTCATCTCAGTAGAGGTCGTCAAATAGTTGGGATTGTTGACAACACCACACCCACAGCCATACAACATTGGGTGGCTTTGAAAAGGACGATATCTTCATGTCAGCCAACAGTGTCGATTGTCATATGGCATCCAACCCTTCAAGGATGAGGTATTATGTGATGTTGCCCCATTGGATGTCTATGNTAACAAGAAGCAAACATTCCTGAGCATAACATCAATACACAGAGAAAACACCACAAACCATGAGCTTGAATCAAAGCTTCCTTCTATTAATTCAAATGCCTGTACATGGGTGTTCTTCATACAATATTCTCTGCTTGCTCTTCCATTCTCCTGAATGCTTTCACTATTATTCACTACTATATTACAATGGTACAATGAGGGTGTCTATATCCGTTTTCCCTCTCGGACTCTAAACTATCAAATCTAGACTTTAAAATACTATCTACCAGCATTAACTAAATTAAATGTCGACTATCTACCAAAGGACGAGAGCTTAAAGGCTCAAGGTCCAATACAATATACAAATGTGCCTTCATAAATGGTTCATTAAAGACTTGTGCAACAATCCCAAAGTATTTCAAAAATTTGGGTTGGTTTGTCCAGTTGATCTCTGCTTGATGTGTTGGCTCGCTTGATGAGTCAGTGATGCTCCTGCATCGAGAAGCCAGAAGAACCTCATCTCAGTAGAGGTCGTCAAATAGTTGGGATTGTTGACAACACCACACCCACAGCCATACAACATTGGGTGGCTTTGAAAAGGACGATATCTTCATGTCAGCCAACAGTGTCGATTGTCATATGGCATCCAACCCTTCAAGGATGAGGTATTATGTGATGTTGCCCCATTGGATGTCTATGATGTTCTCTTGGTCCAACCATATATGTGGAAGCACCATGTTGTTTATGAGTCTCAACCCCGCAGTGTCATTTTTACTTTGGGGGGTCATCTCTACAGAATACTAGAGGTAGTCCTGACTATCATTCCACCTCAAAAGTTCTGCAAGGTAGTATCTCATACTGCAAAATTCAACTTCTTCACAATCTGTTCAAAAGGGGAACAGAAGGACATTGCAACCACTACAACTTCGCCCCAAGCACCTTCTATCCAACAGAAGTATGTCAGCAAGGTTGCAACAAATGGAAAAGAGTCCTTCTACACACTATCCTCTCATGTATCCCGACTTGTTGAACAGCCTCAGACTCAACAGGTTCGTGACAAACTTCCACAAACTGAGCAGCGTGACGCCTCCAGCAAGGCAAGCAACTCACCAAGATGCAGATTCAGTAAATGATTTTCCCTCTCCCCTAGGAACTCAACACAATGGAGACCATTTATTCCTAAGGAGGGAGGATTGATCCAGGTGTATATCGGTGGCCACCCACCTTTTCCGACTAGCTCAAAACAGTTTTCTGGCAAATTTGGCAATTTACTATTTTTAGCAGTTTTTAACTTCCGGGGCCATTTTGGGGGCCCAATTGAAGGATTTTCGAGATAGAGGTTCTTAATGATAGCTGAAGGAATAATTGAGCCCAAAAAATTAATCTCCTTGATGATACCTTTCCAACGAGCAATCATATGCCTAAAACAAAGATCGTATGCAAAAGTTACAACCCCAGGAAGTTGATGTACTAACTTACCCAAATGGGGCCCACATGACTTTTGGCGCTTCATCTCCTAGGGTTAAGTTTTTGGATGTATAGGGTTTTTGAAATTCCTGTTTATTGTAAAAAGGCCTTCAGAGCCTCATTGTAATCATATTCTTGTGAATTCGAGTAGCCGTCACATCTCTTCTAAAAGATAAGCTGCCACCATTCTAGCGAGTCTTTCACTTTGTATTTTTACAGTCTCTGTACATTTATTTCATTAATAGAAATTGTGTATTACTATATATCCGTGTTTATGGTTGCATATTTAATACATTTATGTTATCTTATTAAATATCTTTGATATCTCTATGCATTTCTTTATTATATCTCCACTTGCATTTCGTGCCAAAAATAATCCGGATCAGCTTGGCCGCAACCAATGAGTTCCACTCAGAATCTGTTGTTGCATCGACTTGATGAATTTTCATGTAGGTTGTCTGAATTATAGGTCAAAAGTCACGCAACTCTTTCTTGACTAGGGAATGTGCCTCATAGAGTGTATTCAATTCATTTTCAACCTATTGAATTTGATCAAACTTCTGATGTTGATCCATGGGGTCCATTGTGGCCACAGCTTCTTCGTTCAACACCTAGATCTTTGTGCACACCTCCTCCAAGACTTGGTTCTATCAAGCGATCATACCCATCGAGTCATCGACTTCCTTGAATATATTTTTTCATTCTGCTCTATGCTTGTGCAGTGCTTGTCGGGCATTGTTACCTTCCAATATTATATTTTGCATCTGCTCCTGCAACTGCTAAGGCTGTTGCTCTGCTTCCTGCTAGACCTATTGTAGATTCACTTGTAGCTACTCAGTGTGAGTAGAAAGTTGTATCCATGCTTCTTGTAACAACTCGATCTGTTTCTCTAGCTCGCCTACATCGCTGGATTCGGGTAGGTCAGGCGCAACCGTCTGAATCTTCAGCCAGGCTTCAGAAAGTTTTTCCTATACTTTTTCCAGTTTGCGTTGGACTTAGAGTTTGTCATGCGCTTCCTGCATTCGGCATGTTTGTGCGACGAACTCTTCCTTCCTTGCAACCTCGATGGATCTCTCGACCTCCTCGAGCCTTTTCTCTAATTGGTCTGTTGATGCTCTGATTAGTCCAAATAATTATGTCACTGGCCACTATACCAAGTTGAATGATGAAGGATCTACGTCGATGGGTGCTCGTGTTTGCAATGGAAGTCCACTGGTCATTGAATGGTCTGAGCAGGTTTCTACCTCCTCCTCTATTGGTGGTGCTTGTGCAATCCTAAACCTTATCTCTGTGGGAAAAAGAGCCAGAACCTCTACTCTAGCTATGTAGAGTTACATCAATTATATTCATTGCTGATGGTTCTGGAGAACTCACTCCATTTGTGCTCGCGTGACTCTCATATCCTGACCAGTTCTTGATTCTGGTTCGTTGTGAGAATCTGGTATCTTCAGCTCTTCCCGTGCTTCTGCTTCATGCACTGTGATTTCTTTGGCATCCTCACCCTTGCCTGGTGAGGTGATTTGCTGGTTTCTCTCGGCTTCCATCTCCTCTCTAGCTCGGGCGTCTTTTTCTTGTGATGAAGACTCATGCTTCTATTCCTAGGTGTCTGGATTCAGATCATTCAGCCTCATGCTCGGCTCTAAGGATTTGGGGTCAGAACCAGAAACTTATGATCTTGGCTTGGGTGATTCTCTGGTTATTTTTGGGAGTCGTCGCTCCACTATCTCTGGTTGATCGAGATGCATTGGCTCTAAGGTTGTGGTCTAATGTGGAATGGCGGTGATGAGGTTTGGTGATTGGAGTGATGGTTGCTTAGTGATGAATGTGGATGGAAATCATTCAATATCTAGGTCATTCTGAATGTCAATGATATTGATGGCTTTGATCATTGCATGGGTGCGGGGAGTAGATGATGCAACAAGTTGTGGGTTCAGGTGTTTGTTCGGTGAGACCCCGATTCTAGGATTCTTCACCAATGGTTTGGTACTGAACACAGAGCTGAATATCTAGTTAACATCCATGCTTGATAACACGACATCAACTAGCAGTGGTCGGATGGTCGGTCTTTTCCTCTTCTCTAAGTGTTGTGTCTCCTCTTCCTCCTATTATTTTGTTTGTACTAGAGTGTTTGGCTTCTTCAGCTTTGGGCCTGAGCTCGATCCTTCTCCTACTTCCGTGTATTTTTTCTTTAGAATATCTGTAGGAAAAATGTAATGCATTCTTGACTTACATGAGCTACATTTGACTCATGGCCATGACATGACTTCCTTTTCAAAGTCTTCCTCATCCAGATAGAACAGTAGCATCCTTGTGTGGAAATGTTCCCGAATGACATGTCTCAGCCAGATGAATGTATGGTGTCAGTTCATGCTAAAGGAGATATTCCTGATGTTACAGTTGAGGAGCTCCTGCAAGATGCACAACCTCTGCATTTCATCTATCATACCATTATACCATTTGGAAAATGCTACAGCGTTGAGTGTTATATTCTCCAAGTCTGGTATGGACTACCATGGCTCGAACATCTTCACCATGCGCCCCTTGTTTGGTATTGTCGGTTGTCTACCCACAGGTAGCTTCCATTTGAACATTGTGAATGCCACAATTAGGTATCCATAGGTGAAGGTTCCTCCCTTCTCCTGCTCTTCCTTGCAAGCCACTAGTAGTTCCTCCAACATGTAACTACACCAATTGAACACTACTCCATTGGCATAAAAGTTGACAACTTATAATGAATCTAGAGTGCATTCTCCTTGATAGTAATATCTCATAACCTTGCTAGATATGATGTAGCAGCCAACCTGGACTTTCTCGGGCAACATTGTTTCAATTATTGTTCTACGTCCTCCCCTCTTTATGTTGAATTTATCATATAGGCTAAGCTTGCCTTTCTTTTTCCCATTCTTACTGGGACCTTGGAATCCTTTCGACACACCCTCCCCTTGGGAGGATAGTCCAGTAATCTATTGGATGTATTCAACATGGATTGGATACTTCTTATCCAACCATAGACTTATGTCATGCACCCTGCTTATCAGAAATTTCGTGCAGTGTGCAATCTCACCTATGGTACCAAAGACTGGTAGGTCTCTCAGGTTCATGATGGTCTAGTTAAATAATTTGATGAAGTATTCTTTTGGCACAAATTTCATTCCTCCGATTCCATCTAGAGCTATCTCCCAAAAGACATATGTGTGCATCTATGGGAACAAGACTGAATCCGTGAGTTCAAGGTCAAGGAGCTTAACGCGATCCACCTTCCCTTTGATATTGCCCATGATCTCGACCCAAGGGTCACAGGGCTCATCTGGCACTACTTCTTTAGACATGGCACATCATCTTGCTGTGTCTCTTGGCATTCACACTTCTGTGGTAGGTAGGAACTAGGGTTACATTTGCAACCTTTACAATGGTACCAACTAGTTCGCACTGTTGAGTTCAGAAATGGCTATGATATTTTAGAAATGATACATTTTCAGTTGAGTTCCGAGAGCCTTATACTTGGCATAACATGAAATTTTTAGCAGTAACTTCTACTCATCATGAACATATGGATGCAACTGGGTTTGAGTTGTCTGACGGGATGGTTTAATCAAGGTAAATCCTATTGGGTGATTGTGGTATTTACTTATTTGAGTGGAATAGGGACATGGCCAATTTGGGACATTTTTGTTTGACGGGTGGGTGTCCCAGTGTGAACTTCGATGGCATGTTGGCATAATGTGACTTTATGGCTTAACAGGTGTCAGAAGGGGTACCAGAATGGCAATAAAGGTTGTGACTAAATTGGGTTCGTGTGGCCCATGGACTTAGGTTGGATTTAGATTCATGGCCCCTACGACCACAAAGGTTGTCCCTATCATATTTAATGATTGTCATTAATGGAATCTCTTATGCTTCATTTCCTACATTTCTGAGTCACCAGTTCTGTATCAATCAACACTTAAACAAAACGAAATGAACTATGTGTTATGGCGCAACACTGCGCACATGGACTTTATTAATTAAATTTACAAAATTTCAAAAAGAAAAATAAACTCAAATCTAACTATTGTACAAGCTCTTTTATATTAAAGATATTGTCCTTCTCTCTCAGTTTTGAGATAGGTAGGGCTTCAGGCGAGCACCATTCACCCATCCCTGTCGTAGCACACCATCTGGTTGCATGAGTCTGACTGCTCTTGAAGGTCAGATATCCACAACTATGAAGGGTCCCAACCAGTGCATACGTAGCTTGCTAGGATGCTTCTGGTATCGACTATCATAGAGTAACACCTTATCTCCTTGTGTGAATAGCTTGGTCTTAATGTGTCAATCATGCCAAGATTTTTGTCTTGCCTTTTTAGCCGACTGATGGAAGTTTGCTAGAAATCTGGTTTCCTTGAGTTCTTGTAGCTCCATAAGTCTCTGCACCAATGATTCCTCTTCTGACGTACGTGTGACTTGTGCAATATACAGAAATGGAGTGATAAACTATGCAAGAACCACTTCCTCTCTCCCATAAACTAGCTGGAACAATGTGTATCTATGGAGTTTCCTTGTGGTTGTTCTGTAAGACCATAGTACAACTAGAACTCTATCATCCCTGTCCTCCCAGTTTTCACAACAGACCTTTGTTAGTCCTCTTTCCAGAATCTTGTTGAAGGCTTTGACTCTTCCATTGGCCTATGGTTGGTAAGGACTTCTCTTGTGATGCTCGATCATAAATTCTTTTGTAAGTTTTTCTATAGTGCTGCTAATGAAATGGGCTCCTTTATTACTAGTGAGGATCTTGGGACATCCTAACCGAGTAATGATATTCTCGAAAATGAACCTGGCAGTAGTATCTATCGAACAATCATGTACAACTATTGCTTCTGCCCAATGGGTAAGGTGGTCAGTCGAGGTAATGATGTACATATCCTTCTCATGTTTGGTTGTGGGGTTGATTGGTCCAATGAAGTCAACTACCCATTTCTCAAATGCTTGTAGAGATCTGACTGGTTGTAGTGGTAGTTCATCTCGGCATGATGGCTTGCCCACCCGTTGAAAAACATCACACAATCTAGCGTATAATTTTTCATCCTTAAAGAGTGTTTTCCACCAAAGTCCTTCATGTAGAACTTTCTGTGCAGTGGCCTTTCCTCCTGCGTGGCCTCCTACAACTCCACTATGGCATTCCCAGAGTATATCCTACCTTTCATGATCCAAGACACATCGTCTTAGGATGTTTTCTAGTCCTAGTTTATACAATTGTTCAGAGATCAGCTAGTAATCTGCTGCTCTAAAAACCATGTGGCATCTCTAGGTTTAGGAATATGTTTTTGGATAGGCTTCTGTACTTATAAAGACAGTTATATCCTTCAGGTATTCTGGTATGGACTCAATCCTGAACAATTCTGCATCTAGGAGCTAGTCATCCATTGCTCCACTACTTTCCCTTGACTCTAGCCTGGATAGATGGTTAGGTCTGACGTTGCATCTTCCCATCTTGATGATGAGTTCAAAGGAAAATTATTGAAATAACAACATCCATCTACAAATTCTCCCTTCCAACACAGGTTTGTTAACTAGGTATTTCAATGTGGAATGATCAGTAAAGAATTTGAAATGAGACCCTAATAGATAATGTATAAATTTATGTAAAGCATAAATCATTTCTAAGCCTTCCATCTCTGTCATTGTGTAGTTTCTTTCTTCTTGTGACAACTTTTGACTCGCAAAATAGATAGGGTGATCCATAGCTCCATCTCCAGGTTGCGTTAGGATAGCTCCTAAGGCAATTCATGAAGCACCTACATGGACGAGAAATTCCTTCTCCTAGTTTGGGAATATCAGAATCGGTGTTGTAATGAGTTTCTCCTTAAGTGTCTCAAATGATTTATTACATTCGGGAGTTCATTGGAACGTTTCAGCCTTTTTAAGGAGGTTTTCCAGAGGTGCAGTAATGTTGGCATATCTTCGAATGAACCTACGATATTAACCTGTCTATCCTAGTGTGAAGCACAAATGTTTAACACTCGTAGGTGGTTTCATATTCACAATGAACACAACTTTGGATTGTTCTACCAATACTCCTTCTCGACAGACTATATGGCCCAACAAAATTCCATGTGGCACACGGAAGATACACTTTCAGAGATTTAATGAGATTTGAATTTCTCTGCATCTGTCAAACATTAGCCTTAGCAGTGCTACATGTTCCTTGAGAAGGCTATATATTGTCCAATCATCCATATAGACTTCTATAAATTTGTGAATGAACTCTCTAAAGGCTTCTATCACAATCCTAGAGAAAACTGTAGGGGATTTCTTTAATCCAAATGGCATCACATTGTATGCAAAAGATCCCCATTCTATAATTAAAGTGGTCTTTATTTTGTCCTCTTCAGCAATCCTGACTTGATGGTATCCTGAAAATCCATTTGTGAATGAGTATGCTTTCTTCCTCGCAACCTGTTCTAGCACCTCATCTGTAAAGGGTGTTGGGAAAGGGTTGTGCACACAAGAAGATTTGAGACTTTTGTAGTCTACACAGACTCTAATATCCTTTATGTCTTTCTTGCTTTGAATGACTATCGGGCTAACCCACTCTGCTTCTTCTACTACAAAAATGAGTCTGGATGCCAACATCTTGTCTATCTCCTTCTTAACCTTTTATTTTACTCTTGGGTTAAGACGATATGGTCTATGTCTAATAGACTTGGCTCCTAGTTTTAATTCAATCTTCATTTCTCCCATGACTCCTCTGATCCCCTTTAACTTGGAAAAAATATTTGGGAACAAATCCTCATATTCCGCAGCAAACTCTGTATTTCCTGACTAGTTTTATCATCCCAATAATCTCCCACCATAGCTATCTTGGTTGCTCTGTGGTCCCTATGTTGATTTTGCACAATTTTAATGGGTGATTGTAGGAACTTTCGGTCTGACAGGTATGGTGTTTTGGATTTCTCTGCTCCCCTCTATCTCTTTGATGGCTAGGTTTCTCAGTTCTTCTAAGTCATCTAGGCTTTCTGAACTTTTTCTAATATGATAGAATTCTATGGGTTTCTCAGTTAAGGGTAAGTGGAGTTTAGTCTGAAGTTCTTGGTTATTCTTGGGACATACTACTAAGTTTGATCTCTTATTACCATTGTCTATAAAAAGAAATTCTTTAATATTTTTCAAGGCTACTTCAAGCTCAGGGTACTTACTTGTGAATGAGAAGTCCTTGAAAAATTGAGTTTCCAATGTTTGCCAGTCGCTGGTCTATCTTTTGGATTCCTCATGTATAAACCAAGATTTCATGATTGGGCCTAGAGAGTGGGGAAATAATTAAACCCATAAGTGAGAGGGTATCCCCACAGCCTGTCGCTATGTCATGCACTGTGCAATGTGTATTCTAGGATCTGATTCTCTACCGAACAGTTGTGCACCTTGGATCTAGAAGGGGTGTTCTGAAAATATACATCTAGTACTGAGACTCTTTGATCTTCTCTCACATTCTCTTCCATGTTCTGAAAAAAATTGTCTAGATCCAAGGTTCCATCGTATACTGGGTGTTCTCTAACTTCGGTCCCAACCCATCTGGTCATTCTGACAATTGCGCATCTTCTTTAAAATCTTTCATGTGAACCTTGTTGCAAACTATCAAAAGCCAATTCTAAATCTTCATCTATTGACTATATACTTCTCCAACTTATTGATCCATCAATAGTAGGGTTTATATAATTGTTTCTTTTCCCAGCTGTTACAGTGTACAACTGGTCTAAATCTTCTACCTCCATATTATTTTATGTTGGTTCTGTGTACCTGGGTCCTACATATGGATCCAAAGGTTGAACTACCTTGATTCCCTCATCCTCAAAATTCATGGTGTATTTCTTTAAGTCGATTAATACATAATTGTCATAGGCCCAATCGATTCCAAGTAGTGCAGGGTAGTGGTCCTTATCTTCCATGATCTCAATGAATTCAAAGTTAGCCACTGTTTTTACTCCTGCTACATCTATTTCTACATTCTCTAATCTTCCTATGGAAAAGATACAATATTGTTTTGCCATTATTAACTGAATTGGGGTATATGTCAGTCTCGGTTTTCCTAAGGCTTCCCAGGTCTTTTTAGGTAGAATGTTCACATCGGACCCTAGGTCCAACATGACATCCTTAATTTCAAATTCATCTAACTGGGCCACCAATCAAAATTATTTTTCTATTCTTACTTTTCTTCTTTGCACTCTCTGAGTACTCTTCTCGGGAATATTATCCCTTATCCTTGCTTTTGGGGTTTCTTCATTCCCTAAAAGTAGGTATAGCACATTGTGCAACTTTTTTGTTAGTTGATCATTCCCCAAAATGTCAGAGAATAATTGAAACCAAAGGTCAACTACGTTTTGAGGTTGTTGAGGCTGTCTTGGTATGAGTACATGGTTTCTGGGTGCAGGGGGTGAAGAAAGGACTTGTGCCATCTTAGGGTAAATGGTTGATTGGGGGGGATTCTCTCGCATTTTAGGACTAGGAATATTCTGAAATACTTCTATGGAATCTTTAAATAACAACTTTTGTTTTAGGGGGTCATACATGTCTCCCTTAGGTGCTTCTTTCTGGATCTAAGGTAGAGTATTAGCATCATCTCCTGTCTTCACTCCTCCTTGAGTAATGATATTAAGGTTGGGAAATTGTCCCTTAGAAATCCTCTTGATCTTTGAATTGATAAGATTAGTTCCTCTTTGTCATACTCTATCTTCCCACTTTGTGATTAACTCTAGGCAGTCTTCAGTTGTGTGTCCATTGGTTATGCAGTGAGAGCACCATGGTCGCCTTGGATGAGGACAGTCTCTAGCCAAGTGACCTTTCTCATCACAGTTATAACATCTTCTTGGTCCTCTTCCCCTAGTTATTCCTCCTCTGAAGTCTCCTCTAGCTCCACTTCCTTGACCTCTTCCTGGTCCCTAATGGTTTTCATTCACCCTGAATGATGTTCGGTCTAACCTATATGCAAGTGCGTCCAACACTTTACATTGATTGGTAGTATGTGTGGTAGATGCGCAGAACTCACAGTGTATTGTTTTTGGTACTGTCAAATATTTCTGCATGATGAGGCACTATCTTAGACCATGCATGTGGATTCGACAAATCTCACAATAATCCATTGTCAGTGTTGTTTGGCCTCCTGGGAAAGCATGATATGGGGTGGGGTTATGGAATGGTGAGTTCATCGACACTTGTAAAACTCCTCCCGTGGGTCCTGGTGGGGGTACCATCAGATTCTGAGGAGGTCCCAGTCCCCTCATTCACATACATTCATTCACCATATGAACTTTTGTATAACATACAATGCACCAAACCTGTGGTTTTCTTGGTCTGGGTATCGTCAGCTCCTGAATCTTTTCTGTAAGTGTCGATAGCTGCCCTTGTATTTGCACTAGATTCACATCTACTGGGGGTAGGGTTAATCTCAATCTCCTAGGGTATCCTTCCATGGATTCAATCTTCATTGATTGTTCCAAGGCATCTATTAACGTGGCTATCCACTGTTGCATTAGCGGAATCTGAGTCAGAGGCAACAACCCCTGAATGTACCACTCCTGTTGATGTTCTTCATGGATTGGATGTGCCAACCTCCCTATGTAATCTTTAAACTTCTAGCTGTACTCCCAGGCTAATTCACCTTCCCATTTCTGTATCTTGTGCAACTTAGATAGAGCCTGTTGTTATGATTGAGGTAGTTTGAACTCTACTATGAACCTCGTCCATACCTCCCCAAGTGTGAACACTTGACCTTGTATCCCTAGCACTCTCGGTTCAATGAACTTCATGTACCACTTGAGAGCGCAACCTCTCAAGGTAGTCTGGAACTCGACCAACTTATTTTCATTTAGACTTCCTCTAGATCTCCATATTGCTTCACATAGGAACTAGTGTTGCTCAACATCTTCATCTCCCTTACCCCAAAATTATGGGTATTTGGTAATCGAACCTCCTGCATGGCTGACCATTGTTGATCTTATTGTTCCTATCAATATGAACCCTAAGGGTCCTTCTTGTGATCTACCAGGGGATCCCAATACCCTCCCTGTACTCACAATTCCTGGTTGTGACTAACTAACTAATTGTAATGGAATATAACTAGCATGAGAAGATAGTATCGAACTTACTGCTTGTATAGAAAACACTTGGGGTATCAGTGATTCAGGGCTAGCGCCATTGGCTTCGGTGCTGTTTTCTTTGATCTGGGGGGTCTTGTTATCTTCCATTGGGATGATCTCTTTGGTTGGATTATCAATCTCTCCTATTATCGGGGTTGAATCTTCTCTTTCTCCTCCAAGACTCATGTTGACCTCCTCCTCTCTTACATCTACACTTTCTCCTTCTTGTCCCACTTCCTGGGGACTTCTTTCTCTCCTCGCTTATCTCTCGTTTAATCTTTGATTGGCTATTCGTTCCTATCTTCTCATCTTCTTCAGTTCTTCCATCTATATTTCCTCTACTTCTCCCAATCTGCCTTCTTTCCTCAACTTCTCAGACGGTCTTGCTTCTTTATTGATCTTGCCACACAACCACTTCTAAATTATGGCG
>SNQJ01S0031576.1:868-20393 GCA_010110895.2 Picea sitchensis | reverse complement strand
TTATTTTTTTTGTTTGGTTAAATAGTGTTGTTTTGCATTAGTAACCAGGGAAAAGTCTTTGCTTTCATAAGTTCTTAACAGTTTACTTAGATCATAAGTAGCTCATAGTCGAGTGAAATCCTTCTTTGAGTTTGTTGTTCAAAGATCTTAGAAAATTTTAAGTTTGAAAAGTTGTTTAAGATTTGAGTCAAGAGAAATTATTTTGTTTCCATCTTTCTGTTTATTTTTCTTTCGTCTTTCGAACATCACTAGTTTCACTTTCATAACCTTTGACTTAAGACAAGCCATAAAAGTTAACGCTAAATCTAAATTTCATTAGACTTTTTATGTTTTTAGGGTCAACCAACTAGTTTAGGGTTAGGGCCTTAGATTAGGTTGGAGAGGAAACTCTTCAAGGCCATTAAATCAAACATTGGAGTCTGAGTTAGGGAGTGTCAAAGTCCAGTATCGTGAAATTTATCTAGGACCCCCCTCTAACACAGGGGATAAACATGAGGTCACATGCGGAAAGGTAGCAGAGATAACCCCTCCAAAGCTAGACCAATCGTAGTGGAGAACACATATAGAGGGCTTGTCTTGGGATTCCGTCGATTGCATTTTCAACGGAGCTTCGTGGGTCTCGAATTTGTTCGAGGTCCTCAGTTGTCTTCCGAACCATTTTCCTTCAATACCATTGACAAATTTTAGGCTTGATACCCTTCTCATTGTGTTCTATCCGACTTTCGAATGTACCCGCCTGGTGACTGTTCGCGCACTGGCAACCTAGTTGAGTATCTTTTTTAGAGACATACACAGGTGACTACGGGGGTATACCATGGTACCTAGGATAGACATTGGGCCATGCTTTGCAGAGTATACCCAGAGGGTGCTTCCATGTTCAAGTTGCACTTGCACCGGTAATTTTCTCTAGTGTTGGTTGTTGTAACTATAGTTCCAACTAGTTTAGTGTTTGCTTGTTTTATCTTGGAGGGACCTTTTCAGTGTGTGTTGTTTTTTGAACGAATAGAAATCCCTAGTGTGTCATTGATATTCTCACACGGTGGAGGATCATGAGCTTCGTCGGTCATGAAGGATTCTGGGCCTATCACCGGTTACACTGGAGCCACCTTCGTCACCACTAAGGCAAAAGCTAGACCAACAGGGGTCTTTTGAAGCGACTGGGTCATAAGAAATTGTACCCGACCAACATCCGGAGGAAACAACCGTTTCAGAATTTGGAGAAAAAGATCTTGGTCCATTCGAAACTCCAACCACTGATCTTTTGTCACCCATCATTGTACTGATTCACCCTTATGAGTGCCAAATAGTGTCGCATGCAACATTGGAAACAAATGTTGCCACTCCTTCTGGGAATTCTTCAATTCCCACTACGGTTGTCACCACAGGGGATATTCCACCTCCTAACCCACTGTCACTGGTCCAATCCACCATGGTCTCAACCACCTCTACCTAGAGTAGTGGTCCAATCCCATCTATGGCGGCAACCACTGCCCCTTTCACACTGAGTGTGATAGACCCTCCATTCTAATACGGGATGCCTAGCTTAGGTACAAGTCCTGAACTTTCCTACTCCACTTTATAGGCTTTATGTCTGGGGACAGGAAGCTCTAATTCTTCCTCTACAAGGACACATGGGGGGCACTCCAGCTCCTTTTAATGCTTCCCCTTACGGGGGAGTTCATATACCTCCTTCATCCCCTTCGCTCGGTGGCACCCACCAGCAATCCGTTAGGCTACCCACACACCATAGTTTATTTGGAGCAAGGAGTCAAGGACCACATTCTCATAATATGTCGGTAGGTTCGACACCATTTTCTTTGTTCGGTGCATTTGGTAACAATTCTTTCTCGTCCGCTGCTTTCTCGACTGGGGGAAACCCCAGTTATGGACAACCTATTCCTATGTAGGGTACTATTCCTACACAGGGGGCAAACCCAGGAACTTCTTCTGCATCAGGACCTTAGAATTCTTGGCAAGGATTAGTTCCCTTGTCAAGAATGCTAATCTGAGGAAATTATTTTCACAACTAATGGAACCTCGGATAGGGTGCTATGCCTATGCCCATGGGATCAGCATGGGGAAACCCTTCCTAAAGTCCTCTGAATGCAATGCACACCCAACCATCTACATCCTATTTTCGGAATCAGTCGATGATGTCTCCTCACACGCATAATATGTATGCTGCTCATGGCCATGGTTTTTACCAGAACCCAGGTGAGTAGATGAAATTTTCCTAGCAACCTGGTGCTAGTCAAACTCCAAGTCCTTTTTCCATGGTTATCACCAACAACCCAAACTACCTTTCCTGGCAACCTTTCATTTGCTAGACTTGACAAGGTTGTTGAATGACCTTATCTGTCACGATCCACATTATCCCCCTATGCCGAGGAAGTTTCCTTCGGACATACCAAATTTCAAAGCCAAGCCTAACAAAGATCCAGGAGATCATGTGACCACCTTCCATATTTGGTGCTCGTCTAACTCGTTAAAAGATGACTCCGTACAATTGCAATTGTTTCAACATACTCTCATTGGGAGTGTTGCGAAAAGGTACATTGAGCTCAACCGCTCAAGATAATCTTCCTTCGGTGAATTGAAAATGGATTTACTAAACCATTTCCAATTACCTGTGAGATACGATGCTGGAAAAAAATTGTTGCCCAATTTCTCACTGACAAAAGAGGACCATATCTCTGATCACATCTGAGAATGGAGATGTCGAAAGAGTTTAATTAAGGTGCCATTCCCACCAGCATTCCTTCTCGAGTGGTTCCTTAAGTCTTTGGTCCCATAGTTATCCAAAGATGTCACGACGTCGGGAGTTTTTTCCGAAGAAGATTCCATCATGAGAGCTCAATAGATTGAGCTAATCTACTCCTAGTCTAGTTTATTATATGATATCTTGCCAGATGCGCCACACTCAATACTTGATAAAACCAGATAGAGATTTGGACCACATGGTGATGGTATTGTTGGTTTAGCACAAATAAAGCCCATTGAGAAATTGACGAAGCAATTGTAGTAATTTTCTACACAACACACAACAGCTAGCCAAACTACTATTTTGGCTGCTCCCCCTACCCAAACGTCGAATGTACACATAATGAAATCGACAAATCCAAAGGCCACCCAACAACAAAAAGGAAAGAAAAAACAACGAAAGAAGGGTAAGGGGGACAAGAAACCCACTAATAATGCTGGCGGGGGAAACACTAACAAACGAAAGTCGAGGTATCCATGCAACCTATGCATGAAAGACCACCCGACCCACCAATGTCCTTATCTTGTAGAGGCCCAAACATTTGTGACACAACAACATCCTGTCCTGTTAACCAATCCATTTCAACATGGGAAAAACCTAACCCAAGCCTCTACAAGTGCAGAAGGGGGCAGTTAAGGACCCTCTTTGTCTTCGAACAATCCTGCATCCACGAATGTTTATATGATGAAGGGTGATGCCTTTATATTGACTAGAGCACATGATGACAGTAAACCAAGCACTTTTGAGAAGGGAAAAGAAGCCGAAATCCCATCTCTTCCTCTCCAGATCGAGAAGACTTTGGGAAAAACAATGACATGCATCCTAAAAGGCATGTTCAAGAAATATTCTCAGAACCCAAATGCATGGGCTGCCCATAACTATTTTGTGGTGGAATATTTGTCTCAAACCCCTTGTGCAATGTCGTCTTTAAAGGTCCTCCAAAGATGCCCTTCCCAGAGGAAAGCTTTCTTATTCACTTTAGGATCTATCGAGACTTGTAATCTGGGTACAATCATGCTGGATACAACCGACTTAAAATCTCATATGCCTTACCATGTAGCATTTCAGATAGTAATGGCTCACCCCACGAAAACTTTTACTTAGAATATTCTCTGCACAATGGTTGATGAGGATGCCTCAACATGTGTTATGTCATTGGCATGTTGGAAGGCCATTGGCCAGCCTGTTATGTCTTCGTCACCTACTCTTCTCACTGCTTTCGACGGTCGTTCGTTCCAATGACATGGTATCTTTCCCTCTTTCCCAAACAGTTGGGAGGGAATACCATGTGTGTCGAGTTAGAAGTAGTCGATGCATCCCTTGAATACAATCTCTTGTTAGGAAGGAGTTGGACTTACGCCATGCAAGCAGTGGTTTCTATAGTTTTTTGGGTCTTTTTGTTTCCACACGAGGACCGGATTGTGACCATTGATCAATTGTCTTTATCCAGACCTGACCTTTCATTGGATGTATCTGTAGTCCCGATGATTGATAATCCTCAACCAGGCATAGTCAATGGAGGGGTTGGTTTCTGCACATCTTTGATGGTTACCTTCAATTACCCACTCCCTCAAGGCGATGTCAAGTTCATATCCGACCACCATAAGGTTGATATTTTCCAAGTTTCATCATTTCACATGACTTACTTCAATGATCCTTGGATACTTCCTTCCCGATCATCCATGATGGAAGGGACAGGGAAAATTGGCATGTCCATGCCCTTGTCTGCAGCTGAAGTAGCATACTCTTTAGTCTATCAAGCTTCGGCTGACACTGATCCAACTCCTACATAAGAGTTAGATCCAATTCTAGAGCCTATTTGGGCTCAAGGCTCTCTCACTGACACTGATTTGTTAGACTTAGTCTTGCCCTCCGATGAAGCAATAATTGAAGCAATGACTAGTCCAGACACACCCTAGGACAATCTCGATCACAGATCATACTTCCTCCCAGAGTTAAGCAGAATCGAAGACAGAGAATTCACCTTGAATATGACTGGAGATAGGTCTTGTCCTATTTATCCCTTAGCTACACATGAGGTTTATGCCGAGGTTAATATCGAAACTGTTGCTGAAACCATACCGATTAATATCTCCAAAACCCTTGGCATCATAGAGAATGTTTTCATCAGAGATGATTGTTCCCCAGAGAGTTTCAAATGTACACAGATCTATTTAAATAATTCCGCGATGTTTTTGCCTGGTCTTACGAGGAAATGCCAGACATCGATCCAAAAATAGTCGAACATGAAATCACAACTTATCCGGATGCCAAGCCTATTTGGCAGAAGCTTCATCCATTTAATCCCATGAAAGCAACAACCATTAAGATTGAAGTTGAGAAAGTGCTAAAAGTCAGTTTTATCTATCCTATCCATTTGACCCAATGGGTGTCAAACCCTGTGCCGGTCAATAAGAAACAATACATGATTCGTGTATGTACAGACTTCCATGATTTGAACAAGGCCTGTCCAAAACATAATTTTCCCACACCATTCATCGACTAGATAATTGATGAATGTGCAGGTTGCGAGGACTTTTCTTTCATGGATGGTTTTTCGAGATATAATCAAATACAAATCAAACCCAAAGACCATCACAAAACAACATTCATTTGTCCATGGGGTACATTCGCATATCATAAGATGCCCTTTGGTCTCAAAAATCCTAGAGAGACCTTTCAGCAGGTCATGTCTTTTTCTTTCCTTGATCTCAATCATATAGTCAAGGCCTATTTAGATGATTTAGCATTTCGATCTCGCAAGAGAACGGATCATCCTACACACCTCCGACTTATCTTTGAGTGATGTCGCTACTTCCAGATTCAATTGAATCCAAACAAGTCCACCTTTTGCGTAACATCAGGACATTTATTAGGTTTCATAGTGTCAACAACAGGGATCATGGTCGATCCTCTCAAGGTTGAGGCAATAGTTCAGTTGCCTCCCCCATGCACAATCCTTCAACTTCAGAGTCTATAGGTCAAGGTGAATTTTTTAAGACGTTTCATCGCCAACTATGCCAAGATCGCAAAGGTCTTTATGCGCTTACTAAAGAAAGACGTTCCTTTTCATTGGGACGATGCCACTCAACTCTCTTTCGACGTGTTGAAACATGCCCTCACAACTTCCCCTCTGCTTCGGCCACCCAAATATAGCAAAGATTTCTTATTATACCTGGTTGATGTAGAGTCCACCATCGGCATGGTCTTAGATCAGGAAGATGATTTTCTCTCAGAATATGTGATCTATTACCTGCGCTGAGGCTTGGTTGGACCGGAACTTAATTATTCTCATATAAAAAAACTTGCGTTGGTAGAAGGCCATGCTATTCCACGGTTTCGTCATTGTGTTCTGTTTCGCAAGACCACTGTCATTTCCATTGTGAATCCATTTCAATACATGTTGACACGACCGATAATAGGCAGAAATATCAGTAGATGGATAGTCATGCTCTAGGAATTTGACTTAGATTTCGTTTCAGTGAAATCCAAAAAGTCACTGGTCTTCACAGAACTTATTTTGAAACTTCCAGTTGAGTCAGGTGATGTTATGCCTAAAGAGTTTCCTATCAGAGGAGATATGTTTTTTATCGCATCTTTGGATCCCTAGTATGAAGATATACTTATCTATCTCTAGACTTTGAAGTGCCCCACCTCTTCTTCTCGTGATGAGCATTGTTGTATATGCCATCAGGCCAATAATTATCTCATATGAAACAATACATTGTATTGAAGAGGTATAGACTGCATCCTATGCCGATGTCTCACTCACGAAGAAGAAGTTATTGTGCTTAACGATTTCCATACCAGAGCATGTGGCGGTCATTTTTATGGGTTGGCAACAACCCAAAAGATTTTATGAGCAAGTTACTTCTGGCCGACACTAATCAAAGATTGTATCGAATCGGTCAAGAAGTGCCATCCGTGTCAGATCTTCTCTCAGAAGATGAGGGCACATCCTGCTCCCATGTTTCCTATCACAGTTGATCCCTTCACCAAGTGGGGGATTGATTACACTACATGCAACCCTCCTTCAGCAAGGGGGCACCATTATATCATTGTAGCCGTAGACTACTTCATGAAGTGGGTCAAAGCTATGCCAACGTTTAAATATGATGGGGATATTGTGGCTCTCTTTCTATTCAACCAGATAATAGCAAGGTTCGACATCCCAAGAGAGATTGTCACTGACCATGGCAGTCACTTTTAGAACTAGATGATGATCGAATTAACATCAAATCTTAGATTGCAGCAAGAACATTTGTCACCCTACTATCCCCAAGAAAATGGTCAGGTGGAAGCTGTAAATAAATCTCTTAATACCATCCTACAATGAATGATGAACTCATCCAAGTCAAATTGGCACTTGATGTTATACTCGGCATAATGGGCTTACCGAATGTCTATTAAGAATGCAAGCGGTTTCTCAAATTTTCAACTCGTTTACAAGATGGAAGAAGTCTTGCCTATCGAATGTCATATCCCATCCCTAAAATTTGAAATATAGTTATTGCCAGACACTTCTCCACTTGAATAACGGTTATTATACCTTGAGTAGCTCAATGAGCAATGTCATGATAGAGCCCTAGACAATGAGGCTCACAAACATAAAGTCAAGTGTCAGTATGATCAGTTCGTTCATCCTCAGGTTTTCTCTGAAGGCGACCTTGTCCTAGTCTATGACCAAGATAAGGACCCCCTGGGGGAAGAAAAATTCAAACCCATGTGGTTCGGACCTTTCATCATAAAATAGGTTCTAAAAAAGGGCGCTTATCGTCTGGTTGAATTTGAGGGAAATGCTTTGGTGGAGCCNGTAACATATGTATAGTCTTTGTACTATTACTTTTTAGTTTCTTTTAGTATTATGGATGTGTCATTTTTTATGTTATCTTTTTTCACTATGGTAGATGTCAAGTGAATTAGAGGTGTTCATTGGGTACGCAGATGGTGCTATCCGGCACACTTGGAGGATTGCCTCTGCAGGTTGGGTAATTTTTACACCTCGAGGCCACTTATTATCTTCCAGAGGCATATGCTTAGGTGACACCACAAACAATGTCGTCAGGTACAATGCAGTTATTGAGTTGCTTCATGATGCCCTGTCATTTGGTATCTCTCATCTCCGAGTCTATTTAGACACTCAACTGGTTGTGTCTCAGTTAAATAGAGTCTACCATGTTCATGATTCGACTTTACACCGACGATTCCTTAGGGTATGTCTCTTAGAATGAAGCTTTGATTATATTACATATTTTCATGTTCCTAGAAGATTAAACCAAGTTACAGATGCTCTCGCTAATCAAATTTTAGACTGGAATCTCGCACACATATAAAAAGAGATACACATAAACATGTAAATACATTTTTAAAGGAAAATATGATCCATAAGACAAAAAAAGAAATAAAAATCCATATATAATATCATAATCATCTTAGTACATAGGTGGACGCAAGCACCTCAAAAATATGACTAGTAATGAGTCATGGGGCTTATTCCCTCAAAACATATATACAAGTAGTGCTCTCGGCATGTGAAAATTATAGACTAACTAAGGTCAAGGCCCATGGGCCCTATTGTAATGATCAACAACATTTTCCAAACGCCGAAATAGTCAGACCCACATCCATGGTGCCCCCACTACATGAGGCTACATAGATGGTGGTAGATTCTCAATCTCTGCCATAGGGACTATGCGGGTGAGTGAGGTAAAGTTTCACTCAACTCGTCTCAAAACCCTCTCAGCCTCACCGGCTGGAAGCTCTCTTTTTGTTGTTGGTCCCCCTACGACTTTATGTGCGGCCCTTGGCTAAGGACGACGCCTATTCCTCGCATAATCTGCAGGTCGCACTGGTCCCACATCTGCACATAATAGACACATATCTGTCAAATACTCTGGTAAAAAAAATTAAAAAATGATATATATAAAAAACAACATAAAAATTAAATATGTTTCACAAAAAAAAACCGATGCAAACCTACCCATTTCTCCTCGCTCCTCGCCAAAGGGTATTGGTATCTCAGGATCTCTCGAGAAATCAATCCCAACATAAGGGTAATCCTCTATGACTGGGATCTGTCGCGACAACGAAGAAAAGAATTCATCATCAAAGGACTCATTGGTCCTTCCACCACCCTGTCATGGCAGTAACATTGCCCATCTACAAACCATGGGAAGAGAGCACTGATATCCTCGTTCCACCACTCAAGGAATGAAACTAGGAACTCTTTCAAAGAAGAAATATCATAGAATTGTCTCAAACCCGAAGTTCCTTTGTGTCCACAACTGGCAATCTGTCAACTGCCTCTTCATACAATCTAGCAGTGTAGTGCTCCAGTCAAATATTTGTGCATTTAAGCACTATACTACACAGTTCATCTGTGCATGGGATGCCTGATGTAGAGTCGCAGAACCAATCATCCACCCAATAAGTAACATAATCACCTACACTGATAAATCAGTGATCTTTCTTATTAGCACCTGAGAGCTCGATCGGTTTGTACCAGCCTCACAATAAAGTCCTATCAATTCCAATATGTTATGAGGCCCAGAAGGAAATGTCTGGAAATTGATTGGTTCCCCTCTCCTGGAGAGGCCAGTCAAAAAATAGATGTCCTCTGTAGTAGGCACCAGTGACTGCCCCTCTAACATAAAGGCCTCTACGTCAAGATGCCAATAATCAACCAAGGCATTCAATATCCTAGGTTGTGCTCGCATAAAAGGACATAGGAAGAATTTTAGCAGCCCACATTGCATTAAGGAAACAATAGCATTGGAGTCTTCCCTGAACAACTCACTAATCTACTCATGCTCTCTTTCCCTCCAGTGAACATACATCCTACAAAAAACCAAGTTCAGAAGGGTTAACCCTTGCTTTAAAAAAAAAAAAAAATCCATTAAATAAAGGGTCCATGCGGGCTGTAATGATGACAGTCACGTGTACACGCATGCAGTTTTTCCTATAACTGAGTGTACACGCGGCCTGTCATAATACAACCCATGTGGACCTAGGTCCGACCTTTTGAGGGTCGACGTCCCCCCCAAAACTTGAAACTAAAAGCATAAATAAAGATTTAAATTGCAAGAGGAGAGAGTTTATACTTACTTGGTCCAAGCAGATGGTTGTTTCATCCACCGAAGCTCCCAGAATCAATTCTTTTCACAAAGGGAAAGTTTTGGCTTTTAGTCAATTTTTGAATTAACAATGGTAATAATGAGCTGCCAACTCCTATTTATAGAGTTTTTTGGCCCCTTTTTGTCAATTTTCGGATCCTTTTGTCATTTTTTCTAAACTGGAAATCATTTAAGATGGTTCAGGAGTTTTCTTTGGATGATCAAGGGAGGTATTCCTTAGGGTATTTGGAAATTTTTTGAAATTTGGGTGTTTGGACAGTCCTTTGGTAAGAAGTCATTTTTTCCTAGCTCGTTGCATTTAAGTCAGGATTCCGCCCCCACTTTCTACATCTTGTTGTCTTTTCCTCTTTGCCATAGGATCGATTCCACTGAGTTTCGACTCAGAACCCTCATTATTGCTTTAGAGGTGTCGTAATTTGGTGGTAGAGCCTACCATAACATGGATTCCCTAGGTAGATCCTGGTTGCATGACGGTGTCCATGTTGTCACTAATGACTATAGGCTCACGATTCCTCCATAGTTTTTCCCTGATTACGAGTTTAAGCCTCATTTGCATGATTCCTTTTCACTCTTGACGTCACCCTTGGGACTCCCAAAAAACATAATGGGTCTTCTTTTAAGCCCTTTTCAGACCCTCTAAACATGAAAATATTTTCGAGTGATCTTGTGGCATTTCACACTCATTAAACTAAAATTTGAAGTCACGTCTATCCGGCGGTAGTTTACCCCTTTTTTAGTCTGGAAGGTCAACTGTACAAACAAAGGTATATTCTAAGGAACTTCAATTCTCTAGAAGACTACCCTCAGGTATCATTTTAACCCTTTTTCGGGCTTGAGGGACTGAATGTACGAAAAAGGAACACCCACAGAGTCCATAGTTAATCTCTTTTCATACTCCCTAAAATTGAAAAGGTCGTCGAGTGACCTTATTCTTTCACACTGGTTAAAATGGTCCAGAAGAACATCCCTGATGGAGTCCATAGTTAATCTTTTTTCAGACTTCTTAAAAATGAAAAAATGGCTGAGTGATCTTGTCTTTATCACACTCATTAAAATGGTTTTGAATAGACATATTTTTGGTGCTAATTTACCCCTTTTTCGAACCGACTAGACTACCTTCGAAAAAGGTTCCCCAATGGAGTTTCCTTTTGCGTTTTTCAAACTCTTTAAATATGAAAAACCACCGAGCTTACCTTCTCTGGGCTCGTTAAACTTACATCGAAGGATGTTACCATTGTGTGTTTTGTTAACCGCGTTTGCATGCCTACGTCTTTGGTCTAATGTCGGCTCCATGTTGCTCTCAACTAAACCATCTGAAGCATGCCTTATACGCAAGCCCTGTAGCACTTTGCATCTGCGTCTTGACACCTTTAGTCCCAGGAGGGATTTTTCCCAAGTGTCCTTTCTTTGAAAATCAGTCTTGTCCTTGTGCCTCTAACTTGTATGTTTTTGACACTCATTCCTCCTTTGTAACGTAACATTCTTTTATTCTTTTTCCAAAATTATTGAAAAAGAGAAAAAAAAATCAAATATACCCCAAAAAGAGGAAGGGAAAAGTATTTTCTTTGTATTGGCAGCATAATGAGTTTCCCTTGGATAAAGCACATATGTTTGTTTGTTATTCAAACTTTGGTATTTAATACTACCTTAGGAAGTTGTTCTCGCTACATAGAGTTGTGTCCTCCTCTGTTTGGCTATTCTTTGAAACATATGGAGAGTTTGCATTGCCTCCTGCCTCGTAAACTTATGTTAATGCCATGTTGCCCGAGTCTCACCATTTGTCATGCTATTGTGCAATGGAAGTTTTTCCCAAGCCTGAGTCGGTGCCTCTGTAGTTTGTCTCTTGCCCTCATGCCCGACCATCCCAAAAGTCAAATCAAGTCTTTGTTCAAAATCAATGAAGCCTTCAGTCTGATAATCAAGATTCTCTAGTCCATGACTGATGAGACATCGAAGACCTATGGGTAGTGAATTCGTACACTCATATTACACTCCTACCCAAGTTTTGAATATTTTTAAGTTGTTTCTCGAGCTCTGAAGACCTCATCTCCAACCATCAGGCCTTATCAGCTTCTAGAAGATGGATACTCTATATGTATATCTTTTTGATTTCAAGATGTAGCTCTGTTGTGTATTGCTCGTGGCTACACTTTATATAGTTAAATGACATGGATATACAATGTATTTGATTGGTAACCATGATTTTATTTCATTCCGAGCATGGGTATGCCCTCCTCGATGAGACAATTATTATTTTGCAGAAGGCAGCTCCCAATTTTTGGTCCTTTGGGCTCACTTGTTTGGAATGTTGGTGAAGATTGTTAATGTATTTTGGCCATCATATGCTCTTATGACCTCATACATTAGGGGGCATTTGTTATAACCCTAATTTTCACCAGACATACTTAACTGGCATCAGGCCATCTCAGATTCCTTCTTTTCCAAAACACTATTGAACAACTCTTCTTAAAAATCCCCTTTTATAAAGGCCCACGTGCCCTGATCCATTACTGAACGCGTGTACATTCTATCTGACCCAAGACAACCCATGTGTACCTACAAAAGCACAAAAAAAGGAAAGTTGTTGATGGAACACACAGCTTTGGGTAAGTTAACTAAAACTTTGGGCCATGCATGGCTAGTCACTCAACCAAATACCTAGCTTCTTCTATCCTATAAAAGAAGGGTTAAGGGTCCCATTTGAAAGGAGGAGAATCATAGTAAAGAAACTATACCCGATTGAGAATTCCCTTTGTCCCAACCTTTATCCATCCTTGTGCAAATATAAGTATAGAGAAAAGAAGTTGGAAGATAGTGGAAGAAGAGCCCAGGACTAGGATTGAGGAGCAGTAGCCAACTTTATCATTGTAAGGTATCATTGTGAAGTTAATAAAGGAATTACTTTTCTCGTCCCACCATATGAAATTGTCATTATTGGAATATTGATTATATGATTGATTAAATCTCTAACCCCTTAGTTCATAGATCAAATGGATGTGGAGTTCTTTGTTTGTCTTTAGTGAATGCAGGTCAGCATTGGGAGGAGAGTTGTAGTCAAAGAATGACCAAGCGTGAAAAGGGATCGACATCAAACACAAAGAATAAGGTATGTCAGCTTAATCTCTTGAACCTTGTATTTACATATGAGTAATGGGGGTCTAGGCATGGGATGATGGTAAAAACTAAGAATCTCTAGGTCATTTCTACATGCATGATAAAACCCTTAGTGTTAGTCCGTAGGAGGGATTTCCCACCCACAACAACTCTCACCCATGGACGACAAACCTGTGATGAAGGAAATCAACTTCACATCAATTGAGATGGGTTCCTCTAGCCATAAGAAGACTCCGTGGAGGAATTCCATTAACTTCTTGACGGAGTTGTTTACCTCCTTCCCCCTGCAAAATTGGGGAATTTCTACCAATTTGAGGATACATGTTTTGGCCAATTAATCTACCCATGGTTTTGGTTGTAGTATAGGGTCTCCAAAGGGTCTTGTGCCTATGATGTCCATGTATACCTGCTTCGGAAATTCATGGAATTTTCCAGTGTTGGCCACATTGTGGTCTAAGTATTTTAGCTTCTCCACACAACCCAACATTGTTGTTTGGGCCTATACTCCCTCTGTGATGCGCAAGAGTGTGATTTTCATGTCGGGTTGCTTGCATGTGGACTGCGCCATGGGTTTTTTACCCTTTCATCTGGCCTGTACACTAGACTTCCCAACCTCCACTTGCATGTGCTCTGCCTCCGAATCTAACTTCCCAGTTATGTATTCAACTAGCCCTTCCTGCTACTATGCAAACTTTTCTTCAAGATGTGGTCTTGACACCATAGCCTCTATGTGTGTGTTGGATTCTCCATTTGTTCTTTGGGCTTCTTTGGCTCTCACAGGTTGTTGTAGGTTGTCTGCATTGTTTGTTTCATGGCCCTGCGCACCATCATGCGAATCAATTTCCATGGTATTTGTGATTGGATCTTGTGTTTCTTCTTCCATCGGTGTGGGGCTTGCTAGTTTGACTCATGGAGAGGGAATCACATCCACATTGACGAATTCCTCTCTCTGTGCGGTTTCCTATTATATTTTTCCATTTGTTTATGGATGGTATGGTTTATTATTCTGATGATAGACTTCAAACTCCTCAGTCATAAAATTTATAGTAATTTTGATAAAGTGGGTACCTTGGTCACTCATCAAAATCCTTGGACAACCAAATCTAGTGATCACTTACTCAAACAAGAAGTGTGGTGTTGTCTATGCACTACAATATTTTATTGGTGTTTCTTTTTCCCATCTTGTTAAGTATTCTATTGCAGTAATGATATGCCTTGCTCCTGACCTTTTTTCTGGTGAGTTAATTGCTCCCACAAAATCTATTTCCCATTTGTCAAATACCTGCAAAGTTACTTTTGGTCTTAGGGGCATCTCATCCCTTCTATTAGGTTTACCAACACTCTGACAGACATCACAATTCTGGAAGTATTTCTTAACAACTCTATGGATTGTTGGTCACCATAATCCTAAGTACAATACCTTTTGTGTGATATATTTTCCTGCATAATGTCCTCCAACTATATTCCCTCATGAGATTCTGACAAAATCCTAGGCCTTTCATGTTCTAGTACACATCTTCTCAAAATTTTGTCTGCGCCCATTTTGTATAAGTGTCCTGCAATCAATTGATAGTCTGCAGCTCTGACTACCTAATTTTTCTTCTGTGCAGTGTTAAACTCTTGTGGATAAACCCTTGTACTCAAGTATTCAATGATATGAACAAAATATTCATTAGTTATGTGTACTGAAAACAACTACACATCAGGGAAGTTGTCTTCCAAGTTGGTAGGTTCCTCTCCATTAGTGACCCTTGATTGGTGATCTGGTCCTACATTCAGTTTCCCTAGTTTGACTATTACTTCAAAGTCAAATTATTTCTATAACAACAACCATCTAAAGATCCTCCCCCCCAACACTGGCTTGTTGACTAGGTATTTGAGGGTTGAATGATCTGTGAACATCTTAAAGTTTTTTCCCGGTAACTAATGTCCAAAATTATGAAGTGCATAGACCATAGCTAGGCCTTCTCTTTCTGTATTGTTATAGTTATGCTTTGATTCTGATAGTTTTTTTCTTGCAAATGCTATAGGATGGTCCAAATCCCCTTCTCCTGGTTGTGCCAGAATTACTCCAAGTGTTATAGCTAATGAATCTACACGCACATGAAAAGTATTTTCCCAATTTGGGAATACGATAATAGACGTTATGGCCATATTGTTTTTGAGGGTGTCCAAACCTTCATGATAGTCCTAATTCCAATGAAAATTGATATCCTTTTTATTATATGTTTTCCATTGGCACAACAATCTAAGCATAGCCCTTTATGAATTTTCTGTAATAACCTATATGTCCCAGTGTTTCTCTCAAACGGTGCACTGGTTTTGGTGGTGGTAAGTTGAAAATGACTCGAGTCTTGGCCAGATAACCTAGAAAGCCTTTTTTACATACTATATGGGCAAATAATATCCAAAACGTGTCCCAATGATGCACTTCTCTATATTCAATGATATATGAAATTTCATGCATCTTTCCAACATCATCCTTAACACTTCCACATGGTATTTTAATAGACTATATAAAGTCCAATCATCCAAATACACTTCTAAAAATTGATCTATGAACTACTCAAAATAAGTTGTTACTACCCTTGAAAATATGGTTGGTGCATTCTTCATCCCAAACAACATGACTGTGTACTGGTAGGATCCCCATTTTGTGGAAAAAATCATCTTATACCTATCTTCAGGGGCTATTTTGATCTGATGGTATCCTGAGAATCCTTCTGTAAACTAATATGCTTCATGGCCTTCCAATCATACATTAACACAACAATTTTCTCTTCATCATTAAGAACAAAAGAACTACTAAAATATTGAAACAGATAGCTTATCAATAGATTCAAAAACTCTTACTCATTACAACATCAATTACTGACATAAAAGTTGAAAGTAATTCCTCCTCAATCCATTCACATAATGCCTTTGATGAAAAACAAAATTTTGTCTCTGGTCCTAAACAAGACTTCTCAATTAAGGTTGTTAATAAATAATTCTTTACAATTCTCAAAAAGAGGGTCTTTTCCCAAAATCATCGACCCTTGCTAAAAGGTCAATCCCTTTATTTATAAAGAATCACTAACTAAAAATAGTTGCTACAAGTTTTTTTTAAGTAAACCATAATATTGCCATGTGGTGCTTGATCTCTTTGTTTTATGGAAATCATCTCATGGTTCTAATGTAGTGGATGAATCTTTCCATATTCTGACCACTTGACGAAAATATCCTCGCATGTGTTAGAATATGGGAATCTTTGCTAATCCATTGGGGCTGAAAGGATTTCTTTGAATTCTACTGCCTGTTCTCTGTATTTGATGATCTTGGCACTCAGCCCTTGCAGAATTGTAGGAGCCTTGATCATATGTTCCATAAACTATTGTATTTGAATTGGTGCCATGCTTACCACCTATGCGATCTCCACTACCCATGCTGAGTCTTATTCTGCATGTCGTTTGAATATGTCATGCAAGTTGACAAAGTCTTCGGGTGAGCCAAATTATGGGAGGCCAATGCCTTTCATCTCCTGATTGATTGTTTCCCAACCCTTTTCGCACTCGGCCCACTTCTTCTGGATATCTCACTGAGGTTCCTAGGCCATACTTACCCTGTATTCAACTGCTTTCCTGATCTAGGAGATGTTGTTGTCCCTTATCACTCGAATACCATGCTCCTCTACTTCTCGGACCTTTTGCACTGCGATGATGTAGTCAATTCGTTCTACCAATTGCTATGATTTGTCATACCATATTTCCATGTCATTGTAAGTTTCCAGTGCCATAAGGGTATCTTCTTGGAAATTGGCTATAAATACAATGAAAAGATTTCTTTCGCTTGTGAACTTTGCATAAGCATCTTGGAACTCACTCTTCAGAAACATCTTGGCCTGCGTTGAATCTTGATAGTATTTTTCCAAATGGCACAAATGATCTAGATCCTTTAGTGTAGTGGAAAGTTCCTTCTCATCTCACCTTGATCGATCCAACATGGCATCTGTGATAGCCATCCCTACGCCAATGAGCTCATATGTCTTTGCATTTTCTGTGTTGATAAACTTCTCCTCCGTGGTGATGAGAATCTAGCTATCCAACATGAGTCTTCTCTTCTTGGTGGTCCTCTTCATGATACCTTTCCTCTTCCTATCATAAGCGATCACCTATATATCGACGACATCATCAATGGGCTCAAGGATTTGTTATTCTCCCTAGGTCAGAGTGTTTCCCAAGATTCCTGTTGTATGTATTTGTTCGAGGACCAGTTCTTGTACTTCTTCCATATGTTTTGATGGATCGACCTCCATTTGGTGTTCATCGGCTGGTGAGGTATCAACCAAAATTGAATATTCAGTGATATGTTCAATGCTTACTTGGTGATTGGTTGTTGAGGTGTCTATCTCTTGATATTTCACTTCCTCATTTTGTCCACCTCATCCTAGATCCTCTCTAGAGATGTCTTTCGGGATCCGCGATAGGTCAAGAAACTCATTTTCTAAGACACTTTCGGCCTCATGGTCACCCTGCGAAGGGTTTTAACTAATGCATATGGACTTGGAGTAGAAATTTTCTCAGGTTCCTTCTCCTCTATAATCGGTATCGAAGTTACCAATGAGACCTCCAAACTCTCTTCATCGTCATAGATGGTTATGAGATCAAACAGGGGATTTGGCACACCCATTTTACCTAGTGTTCTTGGACTCTCATACTGGGTTAGTGTCACATACCCACTACCTAAATCATATTTTTCTGGTCTTCTGCCGAATCAGAACCCCTATATATCCATGGAGGCCCAGTGTAAACTAGCTCTTTCTCTGTCTCTCCGTTCCCATGTGATCATGGGTCAGGATCACAGTTCAAATGAATGCAGTACCTCTTTCATATTTCGTGCCTCGGCGCTATAGTGATGTTGATTCATTTAACTTGGCAACTGTCGAACCCCGACAGGGATAGCGATCGGCCAATGGGGCTCTGAAATGCATCCTCAGCTGTAGATCTAGGTAGGCAGACGCTGGCAATCTAGATCTGCTCGCTACTTACCCTAATGCACGTTTGCGCCTCAGTGTAAAACTCGCATCTCTTCCTCACATCGAACGGTCATTACAGACTTTGAGATTTCCCGAACGAATATTGTCCATCCATCGGGACTTAGCCACATGCTATTGTCTCAACATTATGGATTGGGATTTGTCAAGGCAAGAGCCCAATTTTTTGTCAGCGGAACTCCCGAATCCCCGATCCCCGATTTCCCGAAATGGGTAATCTCTCAACACGTCACCTCCTTAAATCGGATGATCCACAACTGCTCTAGGGTTTCCACCCAGGAAAGTCCCGACCCCTTGTCACCAGGACTCCCGATCTCGCGATTCCCGATTTCCCGAAATGGGAGATCTCACGATGCGTGGCCTCCGTCAATCGGATGGACCAGATCTATCCCAGGATTTCCACAATGGAAAGCCCAGATCTCTTGTCAACAGGACTCCCGGTTTCCCAAAATGGTGATCTCGTGACACGTGGCCTCTGTTAGACGGATGGTCCAGATCCATCCTGGGATTTTCACAATGGAAAGCATCGATCTCTTGTCAACAGGGTTCCCGGTTTCCAGAAATGGGTGATCTAGTGACATGTAGCCTCCCTTAGACGGATGGTCTAGATCCATCCCAGGATTTACACAATGGAAAGCCCCGATCTCTTGTCAACAGGGCTCCCGATTTCCCGACTCCCAATTTCCCGAAATGGGTGATCTCTTGACACGTGGCCTCCATTAGACGGACGGTAAAGATCCATCCCAAGAGTTTTTTCCACTATACACTGGAGTCTTAACCCTCGCGTAACTCCTGACAGATGCAACGACTGTCAGGTTTTTCAGCCAAGATCTGACGGCTCATAATGGTTCCTACCCATGCATTCTTCCACGACTCCCTGGGCATGGAAAATATCCACGGTCCAGATACTCTCATGAACCTTGGGGATCTATGGTCCTAAACTCTTCACTACCCACGAAGACATAATAAAACAAAGTGGTAAGGCATTTAATGCCCTACTTTCTCCTACTAATCTAATGGTCGTGGGTGACCACAGATTCCCCAACAAAATCTTGTCCGTTGATTAATACCTATCAGGGTTAAAGTACTTAACACTCCATCTTCTTCCTCCGATCTGACAGTCGTGAGTGACCACAAATCTCCTGACGGGATCTCATCCGTCGATTCATTACTTCATCCTTATGCTGTCATCTTGGTTTTCAAGAGGATCGTTCCTCCTCATGCAGGGTTACTAAGGCCTTACGCCTTCACAACCGCCTTACCGATTCTTGATAGGCTTTTCAAGGAAGGTATTTCTATGGGGAGATTTACTTAGGGTACTACCTGAGGTATATAAGGATGTCGTCCTCCCGAGAACCAGACATAAAGTCTGAATTAGGTCAGTACACACACAAATAATGAATTCATGAGGACATAAACCATACGTAGTCTTCCCATATAAATATACCACTACTAGAACTGATCAAAACACCATACAATCATTCT
>SNQJ01S0031575.1:130314-150541 GCA_010110895.2 Picea sitchensis | reverse complement strand
GAGATTATTGTTGTGTGATCCATTTGAGGCGTGATATCTCAAAAACATAGTTTCTACCTTTGTAAGTTGTGGTATCCTAGATTGGATAAGAATAGTTCCATTATGTTATTTTTCTAGTTTAGAATTTAATTTCACTTTGTAATAGTTGAAGGAGAGTTAATTCTTAGTTTCTTGGAATAAGATTTGATCCTGCATTTCCTATGCTTGCACCTCAACATTTACAGACTCTCGGATTAATAATAAATGTTCAAAACTTATGCAAATAAGTTTCCTAAAACTTATTTGATGGTATCTGGATCTCAAGTCTATATTTGAAAATATCTTTTCTCATCTTAACTGATCTAGGAGGTCATCAATTATGGTTAGAGGGTATTTATTATTCACCGTGGATTTATTCAACTACCTAAAGTCAATACACAACCTCAATGTCCCATCCTTCTTTTTCAAAAAGAGTACATGTGTTCCCCAAGGTGAAACACTTGGGTGTATGTACCCTTTCTAAAACAACTCTTCTAGCTACATTTGTAATTCTTTCAGTTCTGGTCTATTCACTCTATAATAATTCTTTGATATCGAGGAAGCTCCTAGTACTAAATCAATAGAGATATCTATCTCCCTCTTTGGTGGAAATATTTGTATTTCTTGGAATACATCTTGAAACTCTTGCAATACTAAATAATATTCAAGACTATGACCTTTTGTCTTTTCTATATCCTCCACATGAGTTACATACTATTGGCAACCTTTTCTAAAACATATTTTTAGCTGTAAGGTTGAAATCTCCAATACAAAAATGGGTCTCAGAATCCTTTCACAAAGCTTTGTTTTTCTTCTTCATCAAGACATGTAAATGTATTTTCATGGAAATATAGAACACCATGATGCTTTTCCAACCAATCCATACTAATTAGGATATCATAATATCCTAATGATATGATATTCATATTAGAAATTGTACTTACTCCATTCATATTTATTGGACAACCTCTGACTATCTCATTGATCCTTCTTTTGGTTCCAGTGGCTAGTTGAACCAAAATTGATTTTTCAATATTACTTTTCTCCAAATGAAGTTTTTCTATTAGTTTGGGATTGATGTAACAATGCATTTATCCTGAATCAAAAAAAAAAAAAAAATTGTTTATTAATGATCTTACCTTCCACTTCAATCATATTGGATTGGTATTCTGCTTGTCGATCTTCTAAGGATGCATATATTCTTGGGATATTTCTACCCATGTCTTCCACTGTGGTACCCTCTTGGATGTTGTCCATGGTCTTATTTTTTTCTTCTCAGTGAGGGAAATCCTTGTACATTCCATCTTCCTTGCATCCCCAACATTTGATTGGTGGTTTTCCCATTTTTCCCAAGGAGTCTTCTCTCTTGGATTCATCCTTAGTAGTCTGATCTTGCTGATTTTTATTAGGGTTGTTTTTGTTGAAAGGAAGATTGAATTGTTTCCTTTTCTGATCAAATTTATCCTTATTCTTATCGCTACAATACTCCTACAAATATTATCTACCCTTTCCTTTCTCATACATGTACTTAGACTTTCTAATGGTCTCTGTCAAAGTTCTAGGCTCATCATATTGAATATTTTGTTTATAAAATGATGGCAGTCCAGTCTGAAATATTTGTATCTTTACATTATTATCCTTGATAAATCCCACATACTTCAACAATCCTAAGAAATTATTTTCATATTATCTCATGGTCATGCTCCCCAACTTAAGTTTAAAGAACTATTGTATCTTCTTGTCATAGTAGTGGTCTAAAATTTTTTCCTTCTGAAAATACCTCTTGAACTACTTCCAAGTGATCATGTTCTCATAATGTGCTCCACTTGTTTCAAATGATCCCACCACATAGAAAAGTTTCCACGCAAATAATAGGTGGAAATCATGGCTTCTATATTGGAGGAGAAATTGTGCAACTAAAATTACTTCCCGATTTCAAGCAACCAAGATTCCACATCATCTTTCTGTTCTCTTTCACCATCAATGAATGGTGGATTAACCTTCCTCAACTCTCCTTGCAAACCATCCCACTCATGTATTCTTCTTTGATGTCTAACATGAGACACTTCTGGACTACTTATGAAGTCTTCAAACACATAAATTTTCCTTTCTCAGCAAGGAGGTGAGTGATGTCTATGAGTTTTGGTAGCATTTCTTGAATGACTGGCTCGTCTATAGTTATCTCTTCTTTCATTATGTCTCCCTTCTTCTTTCTATATTGGGTCCGATCCATTCTTTTCTTTCCTATGCAATTGATTTAGGATTTGCATCATTTGAGCATTTATTTGACTTTGTCCTCTCATCATCTTCTCATTGTCTACTTTGTAACTCTACACTTCTATTTTCAAGTTTCTCATAGTCTCTATTAATGTTTATGTCTCTACTCTTCTCTTGTGCCCATTTGACTCTATCTCTCATTACCAACACTGATATTTTTACCTTTTGATTTTCTCTCATGACTAAAGTATCCCTCTCCTTCCTCCATTTATCAAAGTTTCATTTTTATCTTGAACTGATATGTTTATATCCTTAATTCTGCAAGAAAGTGTGCATGCACATAATTTATGTTAGACAAAAAGAATAAGCATGGTTATACATTTTTGGAAAAAGGACTATAAAAATTTATGTAGTTTTTGTTTTGTTTCTTAAGTTCACTAGTCATCTTCTCCCATGTTGAATGTGACCTCTACTACTTAGAAATTTTTTATGGGTGCATAACTTGGTTCCTTTCTCCGAGAGCTTTCCAACGACTATTTGTTTTTTCAATTCTGAGATTAGAGAAAAACATTATTCCCTTCTGAAGTTTTCAGGTCATGTTTGGAAAAATCCACCTCATTCCCACATGGAACCCACGTGACACTACCTAGAACATATGTGACTACTCACATAGCACCAACGTGGCATTAGCCCACCAAGACCTCAGCTCTTCTGCATGCAACATTTTTCTCCAATCTCCCGATATCCGATATGGGCCCACCGGATATTGGCCCATTAGAACATTGTCCTATCGACAAATTTCCTCCCTCAAGTAATTCATTCCATTCTACCCCTGAGTGATCGATATTTGAAAGATAATTGTCTAGTTGGAACCCTGGACACATGGCACGATATTGACTTGTCATCTTTCCACTTCTCATATGTTAACATATCCTATCTGATGCGGCTTCCACATGGACCCTTCCACATGGGATGGATGTGGAAGATGATGTGGCCACGGGAACACCAAACACCAGGGAACTTCCCCTTTCTCCTCACTTTATATGCTTTCTATCCTTGAACACTAGGCCCAAAATCCATACTTCATGTTCTTGAATTTTGGTCCAACCTGATCTAACGCCAGTTCGGTCTGACCATCGCCCTCAACTTCTAACACTCCTGTGATCCAATGTCAGTTTGGTCCGACCACTAGGATGACCAAGGACTGCTTCCCCTTTCTCCTCACTTTATACTCCTTTGATCCACGACCACCAGGCACAAAATCCATACTTCACATTCTCAAATTTTGATCTGATGCTAGTTTGGTCTAATGATCGGGCTTAACTTCTAACAATCCCATGATCCAATTCTAGTTCAATCCAACCACCGATCTCATTGGGCCACTAATTCATCGGTGCACCAACCCACTAGGCCACTGAGCCATTGTTTCACCATCCCACCAGGCCACTGAGCCATCGATGCATCGAATCACCAGGCCATCGATGCATCGAATCACCAAGCCACCAGGCCATCGGTGCATTGGTACAATGGGACATCAGTCACCCAGTGCACTCTTCTATCTGTCTCCCTCAATTGACTCTGATCCAATACGACCACCGGGACACCAGGGAACTTGGGCACTGGCCCATTTGGATCAAGTTCTATCCAAATTTCATAAAAAAGATCTAATCCAACACAATCCACCTACCCTTTGGGATACTGGCCCATCAACCCAATGGCCTTCTCCATGAAAGTTTGCATCCAACTATCTACCTTGATCCAATCTGATCCACCAGGGAATAAGGCCACTGGGAACTATACATAAACTTATATTCAACAAGGGGTGATTCGATGTCGGTTTGATCCACTAAGACAAATGTTTACATTGCACATGAGTTATGTAGGGTTTCATGACTCTTCTATGCTTCACACAAAACTAACCAAGGGTGGATTTGTTTTTATAAACCTATCTATCCATCATTTCCCCATGTATGTGGGATAAAGGAGTGAATTCCCCTAGACTATCGATGGTGGATAACCCACATGGAGGTGAGATAAATGGTTTTCGAGGGATTTATTTCTTGCAATAATAATTGTTACTTGTTATACTCTAATCATGAAGGAGGATATCCCTAGAAGGTCAGGGGCATGGAGGATCAATGGAACACAATTTCCATGGATGCAATAAAAACATTTAACCACAAAATCTCCACTCAGACGTTGTCCAAAGAAATTAATCAATATCACTCTAAAGAAACTCATCCAAGCAACCTATCTCATGTAGCAGGCCCTTAAAGGCCTGGTGTGGTAACTTACATGTTTTATACCACTCTATAATGTACCCAACCACATGCAAGCTAGACACGCTACTCCATTAACACACTTTTTGAACCAATTTTGAATTTCGATAACAATTAATTGATAAAAAAGCATGAAAGAAATACAATAAAAACACATGCAATAATCAAGATTCATTCTATAATTTAAAATGATGCTTAAGAATTCCATGCACAACAATAACCAACAAACAAGTACATTATAAATATGAATAATTAATACAGAACAAAAATAAATATACAAGCAAGGAAACCATGATAGAGAGAAATTATCTTAAATAAAACCAATCACCAACTGGATGTAGACCAAGGATGTTCCACCCAACCTTAGACATTGTTTTTCCAAGTCTGAATAGCAGGTCACCCCCAAGCTAGGGATATGAATCAATAAGGAAGGTTCCAGGGCGTCACTTAGTTTCCCAAACGAGTCAGAACTCAAGCTCTCATAGGTTTCTCAACACACAACAATCCAAAGTACACCATCTCTCTTCTCTCCAGCCTGCATATCCCAAAGACAATGAACCCCCTTCACTACCACATAGTCCCTCAGGTTGTCCATTTCCTTCCAGGGATTCAATGCATCTGGTCAAGAATTCCCATGCTGGGACTCTCAAGATTCGTAGTTGTGAGAAATGTTTAGAACATGTCAATGCATCTCAGGAATACATGCAACAATTCATGGTTGGAATACACCAATAATTACTAAAACCAACAAAACAATGGCTTATTTCCTCAATAACACATCCCCATGTCCCAACCAAGAACTAGAATGAATAAAGGATGATGAATGATTGAGTGAATCAAATAATAGAGTGAAAGAGGGAAAGAGTGAACCCGCCAACAACCCACAAGAGGTGTTTATATATTTACTTGGAAATAAAGAACCACATGACGTCCCCCCCAAGAAGTTCATGTAATCACATTTCTCAATTAAAACCAAGATGGGTAAATAAAATATAATAAAAAGACTTATCCTCTTTATTCCTCTCTTGTGGAATCATAGCCCCCTATAAGTCTTGTCCTTGTTCATCTTCCAGTGAACGATGTATTTAATTATTTTCAATTTTCAAAGTATTACATTTCCTAGGAACTACGACCTCTTTCAATTTTTTATGAACTGTTTCCTTTCATCAAATAAAAAAAATACATTATTTAATCTAGGGACTCAAAACTGGGGTATTACAAGGATCATTAGTTGAAGTTAGATAATGGATCATTGTCTCATGAAGTTATGAATTTTTCCTTGTTTCGCCTTGGTGGAAAGTTTATATTCCCTAGTCTCGTGTTGTCACTACCTAGGGAAAAGAGGTACTACTGGGGGGCCCCACAAGGGTAACATTTTGTTCCCTTCCATACTTAACACTTTCCATCCTAGATCATTTCATAGTGTACTAAACTTCACTAATGGGTCATGGTTCATAATATGGGGATAAAATCCTAGAGGTTGATGCAACTACTATACATATAAAAAATTATAAAGGCAACCTATAAAATCCAAAGGCCAACTTGAGATCTACCCCCTCTAATGGTAATCTCTGCTTGTCCTAATGCACTAAATGCACATTTATAACATGACTTTATCCTGGTAAAAAAATGAAAGAATAAATCTTGAAATATGTAAATGGGACTTGCAAATTATGAATGGGTATCAAAAGGAAATTAAGGGGCTCAAAATGAAAAAGGTACCGAGGAAATGGTACCTCAATCAACAAGCACTCCCTTTACAAAGGTGCTCATAGAAATGGATTTAATGACACTATAATCCATGAAGTAATCCCAACACGTACCACTATCACACTTACTCTTGAAGGGATATTTTCTTTCATTGTTTCCCTACAGACCTATCCCTCTACTTGGGTATTTTCATTCACTATATTGGTTGGCACACCTAATAGGGTTTGATGAGGGCCCTCCCATATTCAATCTTGCATACTCACATAAAGTCTCAAATCATTGTGATACTTGAAGGGCATACTAAGGTGAATTATTAAAATAGCTTGTATCTTAAGTAACAAATTACTTTTCATGAATTAAGGACTAATATCTATTACGAACATTTCTTTACTTGATTTTGTATTCTTTTTTTATTTGGATGGTCCTCACATAGTTCCTTGAATAACATCCTAGGATTTCACCCATGACATTGTTCCCTTAGAGCAGGTTTTGGCATGTGTGATGAAGAGAGGTGAGTCACCCAATGACTTGGCACCTTTAGACATGGTCTCTCACATCTTTAGGACCTTGGACAATGGATAAATGGGATTGGTTTTGATATATTTGGTCATGATGACACACATATGAGCTGAAATCCCACATACTGGGCAGTGTACCCCATGTATTATTACTCATTGGATTGAGGAAATTGCACAAGTGGACAACTGGATACCCTGTAGATATGACATGTATCCTTCTCCACCTTGGATGTAGTATTCTAGACTCTTGATGTTGGCCTCTATTTGATGATGACATCACCTTCTAGGGTTTGATGATGATGGGGCTTGATGATCACTTGGGATACCATTGATGATGTAGCATGACCATGGACAAGGGGATGCACCTATTTCCATGATTTCAACTTGATATGATCACATTTGGCCTTGGTAGGCACTCCTTCACCCTTGGGAGGCTTGACGTCGTCACACATGTGAACTTATGATGGCTTATTTACATGTTTTATAATTTGTAGAGGTTATTTGAGGGGTAGGGCCCACTTGTTTCATGGATTATTGCCATTTTGTTTTATTATGTTGAGAAATGTGATAGATTTTATCTCGTATAAATGAGGCTAGCGATTGGATCATTTTCGTCATCACATTCCTCACATTTCTAGGGTAACACTCTAAAAAATTTCACTATTTCTCTCTCTTGCTCTTTTTACTCATGCACTACTCTCGGAGAAGGATTCTTGTGGATGTTTTGATCTCTTAGTGTTGGATAGTTGGTTGTCATTGATGTTGTTGGATAGTTGGTTTTCATTTATGTCAAAATATGTGATGAGTGTATTTGAAGAAGTCTACAATATTCCCCATAGGTGTGGTCATGAAGCCCAAAGTTTTTTGAGGATTAAGGACATGAAGAGAAGTATAAATGCATGTAACACACTCATATATGGATGTTCCTCATCATTCCATTTCCAATGGTAGTTGTAACGTCATGTAGTTTCTCACGGTTGAGGAGTTATGAGGTCATGAATTTGAAAGCCGTGAAGATGGGTTAGGAAGCCCCTAAACAATTACAAGTCATTAATTAAAGGGTAAAGTGGTTGTAACAAGAAAGCACAGGTTTCCCCTAAAGTTAAGGAGATAAGTTACTTTTAAAAGGTATAAATACACTTCAAGAAGCCTCGCATTATTACACACACAAATTTATTGAATATCTTCTATGTGAGCACACTTGATCTATTTGGAAAATCTGAGCTAGAAAGTCCAAGGCAACGAAAGTGAAAGTTTTGGGATTTCAGAGGAGAGTGAGGGTTTTAGAGAAACCCTAGTTTGGCTGACCCTCATGGGTCAGACTACTGGTTTCTTGCGATGCACCCCTGTAGGTTGTACGACCCTCATCCCACGAGGCCCAGCTAGTTGACTTCTCTTAGTCCCATGAGGCTAAGGAAAATGTTGGGAGTATGCTTGTACCAGGTTGCTGAGGTTGAGAAAGAATTATAAGTATGAACTCGTATGTATCATTTCAGCTACAAGTTTAAAGGTATGTCTATATGAATTTTTTGAGATTTACATGTCGGTGATGTTATGGTGCATGTTTGAGGCATGTCTTTGGTATCTTGTTGAGACATTGGTACATGCTTGAGGCATGCCTTATGTGCATGGTGTGAGGCATATTTATGGTACATGTATGAGATACATTTCTTGGTTGTATTGATGCATGTTTGAGTCACTTCTTTATGAGGTTATGACACATGTTTGAGGTGCATGCATTGGGTTTTCTTGTATATTCCTTGAGGTAGATCTTGGACACTTGGCATATGATTTGTTGTATCTTGGAAACTTGGCACATGCTGGACACTTGGCACATGTTTGATAGTATCTCTTGGTACATGGTTTATGGATATTGGCACATGCTTGAGGCACATGGTTTGAGGTACATCTTGGATACATGATTGAGTGATGTTATGGTACCTACTCTTGGCATATATTATGGTACATGATTGGTGATATTGAGACACATCTTGGTGATGTTATGGTTCATGAGTTGGTGATGATATGGTACATTGATAGAGACACTTCTTGGTGATTTTGGTACATGGTATGGTACAGGTTTTGGTACATGATTGATATACATGGTATGGTACAGGTTTTGGTACATGGTTGATGTACATGGATGATGTACATGGTATGCTACAAGTTCTTGTACATGGTTGATGTACATGGTATGGTACAGGTTCTGGTACATGGTTGATGTACATAGTATGGTGATGGTTTTGGTATCCATGTGAGTGGATATGGATATAGTTGGTTAATGATGGTATACCCATGATAATGATAGTGACAATGAGAGTGAGGGTGACAGAGACAATGCCAGGTTGGATGATTGGTTGATCGTCAGTTTCAGGTTGATGTGACAGTGAAACGGACATGTTAGTTGTTGTATTGGTGACAATGGTAGTTAAAGGTTGATCAGTGGTAGTGACAAGTTGATTTTATACTTGTATTTCAGGTTGATCATATGGGTTAAGGAAAAGGGGTTGTAGCCTCCTTCCTGTTGGTGTCAGAGAACATAGGGAGTTGTAGATTCCTTTAGGTTGGAGTTTGTAAATTGGGGGATCATAGCCTCCTTCTGGTTGGAGCTAGATAACTCAGGGAGTTGTAGCTTCCTTGAGGTTGGAGTCTGTAAACTAGGGGGTTGGAGACTCCTTCCAGTTGTACCTGGAGAATTCAGGGAGAGCTTCCTTCAAGTTGGTTCTTGTAAATTAGGGGGTTGGTTCCTCCTTCTAGTTGGTGCTTCCTATTAATGTATTATTGATATATATAAGAAACCATTTCGTGGTTTTCTCCCATTTGGGTTTCCACGTAAATTCTGGTGTACTGTGTATCTCTGGTTATTTATTATGCACTGATGAATGATACTATTTATGATGCAATGATATACTAAATGCATAAGTGATAAACTATTGAATACTACTAATAAAATTGAAGTTTATATATACTATGATTGAAAGTGGTAAAAAGTTCTCATATTGATTCACCCCCCCTTCTTAGTACTCCAACAATTGGTATCAGAGCAGGTCCTTTAAGAAAATAGTTTAACCATTAGAAGGAATATCATAGAGTATGCTAATATTGGAGTACCGGAGTTTGATGGTTAGAATGGTCTGAGATATGAGATATGGAAAAATAAGATGAAAGTATTTCTAGGAGAACATGGGTATGATGTTTGGTACTTAGTTGTTACAGGATACACCAGTTCAAAGAAACCAAAGACAACAATCGATAAGGAATTGAAGAGAAAAAACAAAATAACAATGAATTTAATCTTGGAAGGATTACCATATTCGATAAAAGACAAAGTGGGACAATTTCCATCAGCCAAAGAATTTTGGGATAAATTATATAATCTATACTTTAATAAATTCAATTCCATCGTAGATCCAGAGCATACTAATAAGAATAAATAATATACTGAAGCAAAAGGAGATGAAACATGCTCTTCATGTCAAAAAAATTAAGAAGAAGAAGAGTGTGAAGAAGGCATAATAAATATTGAAGCATAACTAATCAGTGCTTTAGACGATCTGATGAAAGAAGGAAGGAAGAATAAGTCACTCGAGGAATAATAGATCGATCTAAATAAGGAGTCTCAAAATCTCAACTCTGAAGAAGTCCAACAGATGATTACAAACTTAAAGGTCCAATTAGAAGAATCCAAAAGGATCGAAGAAGTATGAAAAATTCAGTTGGAAGAAAAACAATGTTTGGAAGAAGAAATAGTGGCATAAAGAAAGGAAGCAGAGAAGAGAGACAATATTTTCACTAGCCATCTCATGGAATGAACTGAGGACTTAAATAATCTTGAAGCAAAATTCACTCAACAAGAAAGAATAATTGAAGAAGAATTTTTCTCCTTGAATACCCAACTTGAATAAGTAAAGAGAAAGGAAGACGTCATGAAGATCCAGATGATGAAGAAAGAAGAAGATTGTGAGAATCTTGAAGAAGAAGTTTTCACATTAAGAGTTAAAGTTTTCAAGATGAGAAAGAACACTGAAGAGAGAGAAAGCTCCACATCATCAGTCAAGAAAGTTGAAGGGAAGTGTTACAAGTTGCTAGAAAGGAAGAGTGAAGAGAAGGCTAAGAGTTATGCAAAAGTCATCAGAGGCCCTATTAAGAAGGAATATTGTGAGCCCTCAAAGAATAACATTCCAAAAATGAACAAAAATCAAGAAGAAGATTAGAAAAGAGAGATATGAAAGAAGACCCTCCACTTTTAGGTATCAAAGAAACTTAAATCATTGCGAAGGAAACAACATAAGATAAGATCGTGATCAGCCAAGGCATGAGTTCAAGATGAATACAACACAAATAATATGACCTACTCCCAGGTTTCAAAATTTATTTTATGGCTATTGTTTTATTTATAATAAATTTGGACATAAAGTTGTATATTGCAAAGCTTATGGAAGAAATGATGAAGAAAAAAGTGTTTATGTGGCCCCACACAATATTGAATGTTAGAAATGCCATAACTATGGACACATAGATTGTGACTATAGAATAATGATGGATATTTCTATGAAAGAAAACATCAATATCATATGAAAGAAGGTTTGGAAAAGAAAGAAAGAACATGTGAATAAAGAATAGGTGAATAAAGAACAGGTAAAGGAAGAACAAGTGAATCAAGAAATCTTAGAGATCATACTCTTAGGATTTGTAGTGGTGCAAGATCATGATGAATCTATAAGAAAAGAAGAAGATGTCAGAATTCAAGAAGATGATAAATAGAAAGATGTCAAAATTCAGGAATATTATGAAGAGGAAGACTACTTTGCATTATAGAGGCTTCCTCCACCTTTATGAGCTCTACATATTAGAAGAAATATCTTTCGAGTACTGTTTGCAGATTTTGGGAAAGAAATTTTAGAATGGTTTGATGACAAAAGTGTAGAATGTCTTGTGACAGTTTGTTTGTTGGGGGATAATCTTTCAAAACACATTCCCATGCAAGTATCAACTAACAATTATGAAGAATATCAATGGCACACTTTTTAGGTAGAGATTCATGATTATATAGAGGATTCCAGTTATGTATTTAGACATGGACATATTCAATATAGATTGTTGTAGACATGCAGAGTCTAATTTGCAGATTGAACAAACATCTTGAAAAGAAGGAATATGTAGTGATCATTTGCAGAAGATTTGAAGAAGTCTTCAAAATGGTAAGGTGATAGATGGGTCAACATTTTGTGCAGTTAAGTAGTAGAGTCATGGACAATATTATGGCATATGGACATAGATGGACTCATGAGGTCATTGACAAGTCTAGACAAATATATGAAAACAAGATATTGACAAGTGGAATTAGATAGTCACAAGAAGGCTAGCAGTGAAAGGAACAACATAACATGGAAAGAGAAACCGTCAGTAGAAGGTATATTGTCAGAGGAAAATTGTTGAATAGTATGATCATTGATGTGAACTTGAAAATCCATGTAGACTTGAAGTCAAGTAAATTTGAATTCTTTTTATATATGCCAGTGAATTACAAGAGGAAGAACCAATAGACAGGAAACCATGGAAGAGAGGAAAGAAATAATATACATGAAGCCCGACATTTGTAACATCCCGCTCTGGAGCACTCAACAAACTTATTCTTTGAGTACACTTGCTCGCAAGTGATCTAGAATTTTATGATATTAAAACATTTGTCCTTGATTATGATGCGTTATGATAGATGACATGATTTTTTACTGCATTGACATAGACATGTGCTATTGACTTGGTTTTACTGAGTGTGCAGGGTTTTCGACCTTGAGGATGCAGAGGCATCGACGGAACCCTTGGACTCCAGATCGAGTCAGGGAATGTGCTATTGGGGTTTGATTATTTTACTTTGATTTTAGTACATTTGATTAGATGGTATGATGTGGACATGTCTGACATGATTGTTGATGATGCAGGCTGACAATAGCTTGCCGAGAAGACTAACATATGGAGTAAAAGGGCCACACATGACTACCAGAGAGGTTGAGGGAGAGGTGTGGACAACAACCATGCCACAGCCTACTAGCACTCCCACCGTGGCTCGAACTATAGGTTAACGATTACCTAGTTCGAGAGGACCCACGATGCCACGAGGGAAGACTGCGACAGTCGCTCGCGATGATTCTAAGGGGTGCGCAATAAGGCAGGGGCCTTATTCCTTAGAAGCCCTTAGTCTCCCACAAGTTCACATGGTGGAGTGTTGACTCCAGGGGTTATTTATGTCTACCAATCAATAAAGAAACGAGTGGCACCCTTGGAGCACGTGGTGCATCCTGAAGGGCATGTCGCACAAAAGAAACAAAAGGGCAAGTGGCACCCTTGGAGCACGTGGTGCATCCTGAAGGGCACGTCACGCAAAAGAAACAAAAGAGATGAGTGGCACCCTTGGAGCACATAGTGCATCCTGAAGGGCACGTCACGTTGATGATGTTAAATGAACGAACTTAGATGGCCCTAAGACTAATATCTCATTAATAAATTTTAAAACAACTTCCCTAATTAAAATGTCGCCTAGTTCAGAATCTAAGTCCTAAGTCTAAAACTTCGCTAGGGGTAAAATTTTGTCTACCCGTAAGAAATTACATCTCTAAAAATTAAAATAGTAAAATTTAAAATAAAAACCCTTTAAGTAATAATTTTGGTGTTCATAAATTTTTGGGGTAAATGAAGAGAGTAAGAAATTAATTAAAAGCTGGGGGTATAAAATATAAAGAAGAATTTAATTATTTTTAATTTTTGATAGTTTAAAAAGATGTTGAATTAATAATAAAAGGGAAAAAGGGGTTAAATTGCAACTGTCATTTTTAGCTCTAATAAAAAGGGGAAAGAGGGAAATTATAACATTTAGGAAACTAGGGAATGGAGGTAACTTAAAAAATGGAAAGAGGGGAACTTATGGTAAAAAACAAGGTCAACTTAGTAAATAATCTGCAATTAAGAACCTTCTAAATTGAACTAAATTAGCAACTTCATTTTAGGGAAAGTATTTAAAACCTGTAAGGGAATCTAGGGACACCTAGGAGTAAAAATAGGAGTAACTCTAGGTGGGTGAGGGAAATAAGGCAATTTAATAAATTAAGGAATTTAGTTAATGGAGAAACGTGGGGGATGGATGACACTTGTACGAAGGAGAGTTTTTAGAAGATTTTTAATTAAAACTTAAATTAAATGAGATTTGGGGAAAGATGGAAGTTATAAAACTCTATAAAAGAAAGGGAAGAGAAGGAAGAAAAGGGGGGGATCAGTTGTTAGCATAACGTTACGCTGCCGGATTAGTGACTTGACTGATTTACTTGTGGGGAGTTGGGTTTTCCCAGCTCGGATAGGAGTGGTAGCTCGGCCTTGCGAGGCGAGCTAGGAGCTAGACGTACCATCTAGATAGTGTGCGTCCCCTTTGCGGCTCGGGGGGCTAAGGGGGAAGTAGAGTACCCCTAGCATTGGCTGGGAGGTACCGATGAGGTCTCGACAGTCGACAAGTGGGAGCGGCATGGAGCACGCAGACGTCATTCGAGGCAGGCGATCGGGCAAAGGTACGCTCTTTGATTTGTATAACATAATGCATTAGATGTATGATTAGATATGCATGTGTATTGGTAATCTAGATGGAAGAATATTTAACTTCAATCGGTGCTGGTTTTCATTGGACTGAATGGTTTTTCTTTATTTACTTACTCCGACGAATTTTTTTTTGTGTATTTAACTTGCTGCAAATTTTACTATGTAAAATTTGAGAAACCACTAGCCTTGTATTTATCATTTCGTCTCCATCCCCTGAACGACGAAATTCACCGTGTACAGTCACGCTAGAAAACTTGTTTTTGGCACACTCCTTTTGTAAATTTATTACCCAAGATAACTCCTTCTTGGCAATTTTGTTTTGGTATTTGGCTATTGTGAACTTGGTTCAGGAATTCAAATTTTCGTTGTATTTATCTCTGCGTATCCATCCCAAATTGTCAACTCTACCCCTTGTTCTCTTTGTGTACTTCAAGATTTTGTTAGTACCTAAACCCCCGACGAATCCACCCTTGATCGATTTAACCGCAATTTAGTACCACCGTATTTTAAACGGTCTCAGGACCATTCATCCTTACCTATGACCTACTAATACATTGCTAGATTCGGTGAGTATTTTTCCTAGCAGACTTATTCAAAGCGAGTTATACTCAATTCAACCTTAAACTGTTGAAGCGTTGGGTCTGGCTATGTTCTTACAGGTATAACATTTTTTTTTTAATTAATGAGCGTAGGGGTAATTTAAGCCAGTTAGGAGACAGGCGATTGAGCTAGGCATGACAAATTTTTGTTTTCTGGTTTGTTTGTTTAAGGGTGCTGATAGTCCACCCTTGACCGCATCCTCCTCTAACTGTGCCTGATGAGCTATTTAAGAAAAAAATGTACCCGAAAAAATTGTAACACAAATCTATGCAACCCACCTTTAGCGGACATAGAGGGCATTAAATCCATTGAGAGATTCTAAATGTTACAACGATTCAGGACAACCATGAGGCGTTATGATAATCCACTCGGTAAAATTTTCCAGCTCTTTTTCAAAAAACTTATTAATCTCTAACCGCATCCACCTGAGTCGACTCTGTCATAAAATACTGCCAGGATAAACCCTATTGATGTTTAAGATGCCATTGCTCGATTTCCACACCTTCTTACAGGTCAACACACATTTTCTTAATGTGCATTGAGATCATGGCTTTCTGCTTAAATTTGTTACAGTCAATTCCATGGATTTTTCCTTATGTCGTCTGAAGGGCTCGAATAATTATATGCCTTGATGAAGGAGCCTGTTGAGTAGGGACAACTATATAAGCTACCTGTCCCTGCTCCCTTGACCTTGACCGTTCCAACACTTTAACTCTGCATAAGAATTGAATGGCGACATGAGCTAGAGTGGTAGCTCTGCATTTTACCTTATTTGTTTCATGTGCCTTGCTAGATTGGAAAACCTGTAACTGCCATCGTTATCTCTCCTTCCTGTGTACTCACACATCTTTTGGAAAATGAAAACCACCTTCGGGCATCCAATTCATGTTGAAAGTGTAAATTTTGACCCAGATGCAGAGGAAGGTTTTTGAAGATGCATGTAAGTTTAATGCCGAAATCAGCAAGGCTCACCACCTTTATTTAGTAGGTGTTACTTTGGATAAGGGCGTTTTTACTTCCCAAGGAAGCTTGCTAATTTCTGTAAATTGTCAGACCCAAGTGACGGTTGTAATTTTGGTTTAATTTAGCATGTGAATGTGGATGGCCAACCTAAGTTGATTGCGAGCCAACTCGTCTTTAAATGCTTATCCTTGTCTTTTGTAAATGCTTAAGACTTGTCCTTAAATGCATAACATTGTTTTTATTATTATTTTAAACATCTTGTCAATTTCTTCAAGCTAAAGACAGGGTTCTAATGCCACACTGTTTTCTTTTAATTATTCATTGCTCTTAAGTTATTCAGGCTTGCTCCAATTATAGCGTAATATTAATGAAAATTTTTAATGCTTGCTTTAAAAGATTTTAGAATATTGCATCTATTATGGATTTATAAACGTTGGGTCGTTACGTTAATTAAGTACTGGCTTTTGATTTATAAGTTAGATCATTGAGTTAATGTTAATGTTAAATTTATACGCTACATCAAAAGGATTTTTGAATACTGCATCAATTGTGGATTATGATCAATGCATTGTTGAGTCAATTATTGGTTCATAATTTATGCATATCAAATTATAAACTTAGATCTGAGTGAAGGTTAATGTGAATTTTTACATTGAATGAGTTTAATGATTTTAGAATGTTGCATTATTTATTGAATTATAATTATAGATTAAATGTTAATCTTTGTTGTAAATGATAAATCATAACTATTCATTTTTATTTTAATGAATGAGTTAATTGATTGTGGAATATTGTGTTAATTATTATAATTATAAATTAAATGATGAATTTTGCCTTAATGATAATTTTTAACTATTCATTATTTGATTAAAATTAGGATTAATTATTTGGTTAAATGTTAAACTAGTCGAGATCAGACTTGCACAATAAGGTCCTTGAATGTTAATTTAGAGGGTACCTTGATGACAAATTATGATCTAAAGTTGCGCGATGGAATGGCCTTAAGACTATTGTGGATTGTAGTCCTTTGTGTAATTATTGTTGTGATGGGTCGTAAACTTTTGTGTGCTTGGTCTAATTATGTCAGGCGAGACATAGACACCTCCATTTTCCTTAGAACAGTTGCCAGCCCTGAGTCCTTAAATGGTTAAAATCGATGGGAACCTGGGCTTGAGCGTTGCTTATGTGTCTTGGAGGTCCTAACCATTGCAGGGTAAGACGGATGGGTAGTCAGTCTTATTTTTGTCAGTTGATGGTCATTCATTGCTTGCAGATGAATGATGTGTGTCTTAGATCGTTATGTTGTTGTTGCAATTGCATGCGCCATGTTCGTCGTCATATGGCAACTTTGAGTCGAATGCATTTATTATCATTGTACACACGCGCGCACACACACAATTTTTTTTTTTGAACTTGTTATAAGAGGTCGTCGTCATACAGAGGAGGATCGTTACAACATTGATCTACACAAAATACTATAGAAAAGTCAAGGGTAGAGAAATTGTCAGAAAAAAGAGACCAGGAAAGAATATCATAAGCATGAAGACACAATGATACATATAGACAGGGAGAGTTACCCTTTTATGCATGATGTCAAAGGGGAAGAAAGAGAAATATCATAAGAGAAATTTTAGAAGCATGAAGACAGTGGGAAAATCCACAAGGGGAGATGCCCTTTTCCATTGATGTCAAAGGGGGAGAGAAAAATGAGGATAGAAATATCAGGAACATTGGTCACAGGTGGAGTATGAGTGTTGCCATCAATGCCAAAGGGGGATATTGTTGGATAATTGCTTTTCATTGATGTTGTTGGATAGTTGGATTTCATTGAATTCAACAGAAGTGGTTGTTAATGATGTCAACATATGTGATGAGTGAATTTAAAGAAGTCTATGAGAAGCCCTAGAGGTGTGGTCATGAAGCTTGAAGTTGTTTGAGGAATAAGGACATGAAGGATAGTAAAAATGTAGGTAACACACTCATATATGGATAGTACTTGTTATGTCATTTTCAACAGTAGGTGGAATGTCATATATTTCCTCATGGTTGAGGAGTTATGAGCTCATGAAGTTTGAAGCCCCAGATATGGGTTAAGAAGCCCCTAAATAGTTACAAGTCATTAATTAAAGGGTAAAGTGGTTGTAACATGAAAGCATAGGTTTCCTCTAAATTTAAGGAAATAAGTTACTTTGAAAAGGTATAAATATAGTTCAAGAAGACTCTCATTATTACACACATAACTTTATTGAATATCTTCTATGTGAGCACAGTTGATCTATTTGGCGAATCTGAGGTAGCAAGTTTGAGGCAACGAAGGAAGTGTGAAGGTGAAAATTTTAGGATTGCAGAGGAGAGAGAGGGTTTCTTAGAAAAACTATTTTGGCAGTCCCTCGTGGGTCAAAATACCTGTGTCCAGCGAGGTACCCCCATGGGTTTTATTTCCTTCATCCTGCGAGGCTCCGCTAGTCGATTTCTCTTAGTCCCCCGAGGCTAAGGAAAATTTGGGTACATGCGTTGGATGTTTTGGTATATTCCTTGAGGCACATATTGGAAACTTAGAATATGATTTTTTGTATGGTATATGCTTGAGGAATATCATGAGTGATATGGAACATGTTTGATGGCATCTCTTGGTACATGGTTTATCGATGTTGGCACATGCTTGAGGAACATGGCTTGAGGTACATTTTGGATACATGATTGAGTGATCTTATGGTACCTTCTCTTGGCATATATTATGGTACATGATTGGTGATATTTAGACACATATCATTTATGTTATGGTTCATGAGTTGATGATGATATGGTACATTGCTAGAGGCACTTCTTAGTGATTTTGGTACATGGTATGGTATAGTTTTTGGTACATGGTATGGTACAGGATTTGGTACATCGCATGGTACATATTTTGGTACATGATTGATATACATGGTATGGTACATGTTCTGGTACATGGATGATGTACATGGTATGGTACAGGTTCTGGTACATGGCATGTTACAAATTTTGGTACATGGTATGGTGATGGTTTTGGTAATCCATGTGAGTGGATCTGACTATAGTTGGTTGATTATAGTATACCAGTGACAGTGACAATGAGAGTGACAGTGACAGGTTGGATGATTGGTGGATCATCAGTTTTAGGTTGATGTGACAGTGACAGTGACAGGTTGGTTGTTGTATTGGTGATAGTGGTAGTTACATGTTGATCAGTGGTAGTGAAATGTTGAGTATACAGTTTTATTTTAGGTCTGCATGATGGGGAAATGAAAGGGGGTTGTAGCCTCCTTCTGGTTGGTGTCGAATGTAGCACCCATCTATAGGATGCTAAGTAATTAATCATTTATTAAATACATACACAATAACAACTTTATTTTAACATAATTTCATTTTATTTACACAATTCTTATACATTTTCTTAATGATAAATCTAAATAGCATGATGAAATAAGTAATGGGTTCACTCTAAGATTTGCAACTTAAAACAAAAGTATATACAAAATATCAACAACAAATACCACTAAAAAACACCTCTTCCTTAGTTTGTCGAAGCTCATCAATTGTAATGTAGTCCTAGGCGCTTCCAAACATTCTTTTCCCTCTTTCCCAGAGTGAAACAATGGAATACTCCCAACCAACTAGGAGCCTAGCCAGCTTCCTAGCTCCAATAAACCTTTCGGTTTCTTGGCCCTCCGTGCCCGTGACTCCAAGAATAGAAAAGCACAAATTCTCAAACAAAACCATCATAAGAAATATATCTTCCAAATATTTCACAACCTCTCATCATGCTCAAACCTCTTGAATCCTCCCTTCCTCACCACCTCTCCTCTCTATTTATCAAATTTCCATACACCCTTCCCCAAGTCTCCTCAACCACCCTCATTATTATCCATCAACCTTCCTTTTCTAGATTTTTGGGAAACGAATAAAATAAAACTAAAATATAAAAGACTTGAATTAAACAACAATAAATAAAATGAAAAGTCTTTCTTCTCATGCTAGATGATAAATGTAATTTGAAAATTTTCCCAAAAATGTACATAACACCCCAGTATGCTCATTTAATTCATCATACCCACCATATATCAAAGTCAAGAAGGTATTTAATGCTTCTAGATATTTTGTATGCATTATAATTTACATATTCAATAAACATTCAATTAAATAGTTACCAATTTACTGTAATAATTAATACATCAATTAATTGTACTAGCGTACATGGGTAGGGTATGTTGTAACATCCCACTCTGGCGCACTGAGAACACTTATTATTTGAGGACACTTGCTTGCAAGTGATCTGGACCCTTTTTGATGTTAGACCTTTTATATTTGATTATG